>JAWNNQ010000886.1:0-10659 GCA_035044765.1 Leucophenga montana | reverse complement strand
TGGGTATTCCAATTTAGTCTTGTCAAGGGTGACCCCCAAGAACTTCACTTCATCGGAAAGTCCCAATAGAGAGTTTTGGATGTACACTGGACCCAGATCCAATTTGTACTTCCTTGAGAAGGGTGCCAAGACCGCTTTTTGTGAGTTAATTCTGAGGCCCTCCTTGGCACACCAGTTAGTCACAGTCAGAGACAGTATGGCTAGATCTCCCTGAGACCAGGATCGCCGGTGCTCAGCATATCCAATGTCGTTGTACCCTTGTGAACAGAGCTCGATTAGGAGTTCGTCTATCACTAGGGATCAAAGAAGTGGCGAGATTACTCCCCCTTGCGGACAACCCTTGATCGCCCTAGTACTGGCAGTCACATTACAAAGAGAAGAAGATATGTCACGTTGATTTTACATGGCTTCAACCCAGGCAATGGTGAGGTTATCTATGCCCCCTGCACAAGTGCTCGAGTAATGAAGCCATAGCCCGTATTATCAAAAGCTCCCTCAACATCAAGAAAAGCACCTAACGCTATTTCTTTTGAACGAAAGGTTTCGATTATACCGACCAGATTATGAAGTGCGGCTACAGTTGATTTACCCTTCATATAGGCGAATTGGTGTTCATGAAGGGGGTATGAAATGTTGATTGATTGCCTAATGTGGCAGGCAATAAGATGTTCAATTGTCTTGAAAAGGCATTAGGTAAGACTGATAGGTCTGTAAGTCATGGGTATATTACCCTGCTTTGGGATAAAGACGACGGACACCTTCCTCCATGACCGCGGTATATAACCCAAGTTGAAACTGACCCTCATGAGAAGTAGCCGAGGGTCTAAGCAGTTCTGAAGCAGTCTGAAAGGACATGATCACCCATTGAACTTTGTCCTTGTCAAGAATGACGTCAGTTAGGCTGCAATTCCGTCTGTTTATTATATGTCTGTCTATAATGGGAAAATTCAGCTATGTTTGTTGTAGTATGGACCCAGGAAACTGTACTTGAAGCAGGTGTTCAAGTGTTTCCTGTCTGCTATTGGTATAAAGACCTTTATCTTTCTTTAAGAGTCCGATGCATTGTGTCTGTCCTTTCTGATTACCTTATGGAGACGGGCTGTTCCCGGTAGCGTTTGCAAACTATCACAGTACCTTCTCCAGGATTCACGCTTGGACTGACGTATAAGCTTATATTCGGTTAGGGATGACCTATATTCCTCCCACCTACCGAATCTTTTCGCACGGTTGAAAAGCTTCCTGACCATTCGTCGCATGGCAGCTAACTTATCAGTCCACCATGGAACTTTCTGTTTCATGTGAACTGAACCTCTAGCCGTGCTATCGTGGTACGAGCCCAGTAAAATCTCGTTTAGCAGGTCCGCCTCCCCCCGAGTCCTTCTAGGTGAGGGAGCCTATTTTGGCATCGCCTTCCTCGTTGGGCCAGATGCCGGTGAGGACGTTGCTGTAGATGGCCTCAGCCTTTTGGAAGGTCCTTCCACCTTCTGTGAAACCTGTTTAACAGGTGTGCCTAATGCCGTCGCGATGGCACCCGTACTGGCCCCATCGCCGGCAGCTTCCCTATTAGTGGAAGGATGGGGTTCCGCCGTTGGCGACTGCATATCCGGTTGCATCGGGTCCTTATGCTGCTGTGCCAGCTCGGATGGGCCCACCTGGCCGAGTTTGTTTTCCTTTATGGCTGATCCTGTAGGCAATAATTCCTTTTAAGGTATTAAGGGCCGTATATGCCTCATCATGTACTGATAAGAGCAGATGAATTTGCGGTACCTGTACACTACGCTGTATCACAAGCCACAGCGCGGTTGAAATTTTGTTTTGGACCCCAATGGTCGCCAGAACCTTCTCGTTCGTGAGAAGGGCACTATGGGGAAAATAGCCACGAACCAAATGTGTTTGTGGAAACTCATTTTCCTCCAATAATAGAAGGTTAAAGCTGACCTTTGCCCTAATACAACTGAGGTTGTCTTTAACCCATTTTGCCGTCTCGTTGTTCAAACTCAAAGCTCGTGCGGGGAATACTCCCCTTGAATTCTGGCTTCACCTCACCTATCCAACATTCGGTTGTGACATCCATAATTACTTCTTGCAGCAGTGTCATATGCTCTACTGTAAGAGGACAGTTTTTAGTGCCAGCAGAAAAGATGCCCAGCTTAACGCAACTCGCTACACGGCTATATAAAGCTTTCGCTGACCCTTTGGTCGACCGGATCTTCTTTGTGGGACTCTCTTTATTGCCCGTCCATCTGTGGCTTTGGCATACTCGATGGCTTTTTCCCTCGAGTAACCGTTAGCCAGTACTTCTTTAAAGCGACGCCTCTCTTTAGAGGAGAAGATAGCAAAGCCTGGACCTGGGCCAGGTTTACTAGTGTGCTGCGGTGCACTGTCGTATGGATTGACGATTTGGGGTACGGCCACAATCGTGCTGTCCGAATCGGAATCAGAGGACAGATTTTCCTCTAATTCCTTCTCATTGACTCTGTGATGTGCCGCCCCCAAAGGGAGCATGACTGAGTCCATATTGACCTCAGTCACCATGCAGTTTGGCGCGACCGTGCATGTCTGCCCGTTTATTGATGCATTAAGAGCTGCATCAGGCTCGTTTGATTTGGTTGGTTCCATATGAATTTCCACGAGTAAACGGGAAAGGAGGCGCCAGAGCCCGGATGCCACAGGAAGTCTAAGTGAAACTGGAGGACGACAGGTATAAAGAGTTCGCATATTGTCGGTAGGATTACCTCGGCATATGCTGTTCCACCTTATATTTGGTGATTTGTTTCCCTAAGTTTTACTGCTTGCTGTGCTGAAAAAATGACTGCCTGCGTCTAAGCAAAATGAAAAGTATTGATTTCGAAATTTTGCTTTTTCTGGGTTTAGAAGGCTGAAAGCAACTTCTACTGAAAGCTGCCATGTCCGTCTATTAGTTGTTGCGCATTTTTTAGGGATACATTTGTATGATATCCAGATGTAACCCGGCACCAAGATTTATTTTGATTGCAGCCAAATAGAGTGTCAATATTAACATGTCACGCTTTTTCGGGTAGCCCATATACAAACGCCCGCTTTTGACCTTTTGTATGAACATTTGTTTAATGCAGTCAATATCAATTTATAAATTCACAGTGTGTCATCTTATACCGATGCTTCACAATGAGTGGGATCCTTCTGCTTTTTAGGGATAGCCCCCGTATCACCTCTGCTTTTGTAATAAAAACGTCTTTAGTTAAGAAGGCCGCCTCACTTAAATGTACAAATGGGCGTGTCCTCGGTTCAACCTAAGTTAACATTTTTTTTTTCTTTTCAATTTAAATATGCAGTTTCATACATACTATTGCTATTTACGCAAGCTACATCATATTTGGCTAGATGGATCTGAAGTAATAAAAAATATAGAAAGTAAAAAAGCACGTCGTCAGGATTTCAAAATATTTATTTATTTATTTAAAAATTTGCAACTACATATATAAAAAAGTCGCTTAATAAGTACAATATAAAAATGTAACTAAACTAACTTAAAGCTAGAAGAAGGAAGTTGCGGACACTTAGACCCGTTGGAGGAATTTTTGTTTGGCACGCCAGGTTAACCGACTGTGCCCCTACTCACAGCCTGGGAGGTGGTCCAAGCGGGCGCAATTACAAAAATAAAGAAAAAAGAAGTTGCTAAATGAAATTTACAAATTTATTGAATAGTGATTTGTTAGTACACAGTTTTTTACATAGTGTAAGGAAGAGTTATAAGAAAAATAAGGTGAAAACTTATTGTAGATAGAACAAAGAGCTCGGAGTGAATTATTGAGCGCGTAATTTGTCGTACAAAAAGTCAATTTTTTGGCACGAAGTGGCGAGTTGGCCGAATGGGGACATTTTGTAATATGGACTGAAGTAAGTAGGGAGAATCATTCTCCCCAATAAGAGTTTTATGAAGAAACCTGTCATGATAGGGTGGAAGATTTATATCGGGATCCCGATTGAGACTTTTAAGAGCAAACAGATGAAACTGTTTTTGGATTGACTCAGTACGATCCTCGTGAATAGCATAATATGGGTTCCAAATACAGGAGCCAAATTCTAAAATCGGATGAAGAAGAGAAGTATATAGGAGTTTAGTTCTATAACGGTCATTAAAAGGACACCTTTTTTCTTTATTTACTATCGAACAAATGTGATTATTGTAAATAAGTTTAAGTTCGATAACGATACCTAGGTCATTACAAAAAACTCTCTACCAAGGGTAATGTTATTTAAAGAATATGTCACTATAAATGGTTTTCTGCTATGAATCGTTATACATTTGCATTTTGATAAATTAAGATTAAGAAAATTAAGACGACACCATGTATGTAGTGAATTTAAGTCAGCCTGCAATAAAATGTGCTGCGAAACATCAGAATATGACAAGCATAATTTAACATCATCTGCATACATTAGTGTATGAGCATGATTAATAGACAAAGGAAGATCATTAATAAAAATGTTGAACAATATTGGACCTAGGTGACTCCCTTGGGGAACACCAGATGAAACAAAATTAGTTTTAAACAAACAATTGTTGAATAAAACTTTTTGTGTGCTATCGGATAAGTATGACTCAATCCAAGAAACAAGAGACGGAGGAAACCCTATTGGTTTTAATTTGAATAAAATCTGCTTATGACAAACACTATCAAAAGCTTTACTGAAGTCTGTATAAATGACATCAGTTTGGCAACCCGACTCAAAACCATTATTTACAACATTGGAAAATTCTAAAAGTTTAGTTGTAATAGATTTTCTTCTAACAAATCCATGTTGGACAAGAACTGACAACAGACTTTAATGACTGTTGCAATTGTTCCTAAATGATCCAAAGAGATGGAAATTCACATAACTTTGGGGATAGATTGAAAAGAATTTATAAAGGAAAACTAATGGAGCTAGAATATTGTTTTAGTATACAACTGGGAATATTATCAGGGCCAGGTAGGAAAGAGAATTTAATTGATAAAAGTCATGTTAATATAGTTTATAAGTACTTTGGAAAAAGACGGCAAACAAATCTGATATAGGCTAATCAGAAGATGCAACTGCACCATCAAGAAATAATTGCGAAGAATACGCTGAAGTACTACGTTTCGTATTAACGAAATTGAAAAACGATTTTGGATTGTGACGCATGTTTTGTTTAACTTTTATTAACTAATTAGCATAACACCTTTTATTTAATGCATTAAAATCAGAACGTGCGACACAATCGTCTTCATTCCAAGTTCCTGAAAATATTAAGGAACATTTAACAATACGAAAATTTTACATACTCTTTTGTTTAGTTCTGACACATCACTTAGTTACAAGAAAAGAGGTTTCAGCAAAAATTAGTGTCATACAGTGTTATAACTATTAAAAGGTCCAGCCATCCATATTGCTGAAACTCAAACTGGTAATGGTAACAGAGACACAAAGAGGTTTTAATGTACAACCGATGAATAACATCAATAATAAGTATAATTCGTATTTATTCAATTTACCAAGCTTGATTTACAAAATTTGTCATTGTGTGGTGTATAAGTAGATAGTAATGATTTTCTATTTCTAATAAACTGATTACTTCGAATTTCTTGCTTTTATTTTGCAGTTATTTCAAGTGCCCGGCTATAGTATACCAACCTGTGTGAAGTGTTCCGAACAGCTTACGAACAATTCCAGCTTTTATCAGACAGTACGTGTGGACGGCACAGTAGCTGCATCGTCGACTTCCGGACCCAGTGTCGCTGTTACAGCAGCTGCTGTTGCTGCCGCCGCAGCGGCTAACGCTGCAAACAACAACTCACAACAACAACTGACTAACGGCAACGTACAACCAATGCAACAACAGCAACAATTGCAATCATCGAGCTCTTCCGAGAATCTACAGTCGCAGGACGATTCCGAAGATGTAAGTAGGGCGACTTTTCAAAGCTCAAAAACCTTGGTAAGCAAAAAATAAAAATTAATACACGAATCTGAAAACCGGAATCGAAAAAATAGATAAAATCAATCTAAATGTATAGAGTAAAATTTTGTCTATCCCTTCTCTAAATATCAAATTCGTGTGTTAGATGTATATAGATGTTAAAGCCTTACAAAGATGCATTTGAAATGTCAAACGAGCGATTTATAGACGTTGAGTTGCATGCAGCTCTATGTACTTGCTTGACCAAATAGAACAAAGCAAGCATCGTGCTTATATTTCAAAGAACAAAATCTTGCTCAGATTTCAAGTTGCAATGTGTACAAGGAATATGTGTGAACACATGTATGTACATACAAATGCATGCATGCATATGAACATTCCTAGTTGGCAAAGAAACGAAAGTCGAATGAACTATCGTTTTTACGGGAAATTCTTAAGAACAACATTTACAAGTTGCTAGACAATTCTCCGCAAGAGCGAACCATCGCTTTTACGAGCAGTTTTCGTAAGTTATGCGAATGAATGATAAAGGATTAAACAAATTACGCCTCGGTACGCGCAACAAAAATATATCGGTAACGCTTCGTTTTTTATATTTAACAAGTAATAATGGAGTAGTCGTATATTCACCACTACGAAATACCCTGCACCCTTGTGTAGATCTATGTATCACAAAAAAAAAAAAAAATTAAAATAGCGAAAAAAATTGATATAACGAAAATTTTTCTCATGCGAATGGAAACAATTACATATTTTATTGGTAAAAATTTTATTTTCAGGTAAGACAACAAATTTGTCAACAGTTCATATGGTATGAAGCAAATTTTTTGCTATTTATCACCTTTGCTCGTTGTCCGAAAATAAGTGTTTTTTACTGACACTTTGAGCAAAGAGTCAGAGATGAACCGTTCGCATCGGTTCTTTAGAAAAACGGTTTGCGCTCAACAAACAACCTGTTCTTTTAGTTATCTTTCGGTCTGGTTATTCCCGGACCGTTTTGTTGAGTGAAATGAAGCAAAAAGTCTTGCGTATGTATACGTATATTGTTCGGTTTGACATGTTACTTGTCTTCGTGAATTGAGATAAAGCCATTCTAGGTATAAATTTACAAATGATTAACACAAGCCTATATAAAACGGAGATCGTTGTGAAGACATTAGGCATGATTCAGCTCGCATATTCGCACACAGGGATGTATATGAAGGAAAAAAATTTGGAAATCCTAGATGATTACGGAATAACGCTTGATTAAATCTTTAGGTTAAAATTGAATTACAGAAAATTTTTAATTTTTCAAAGATGTTAAGCTTAAGTTGCCACACTTGAGTGCGCTCGCACAGCTTGTGCTGGCTACACCGGCAACTCAAGTGTCTGTCGAACGGGCATTTTCATTTTTTTTTAAGTTAAAGGCGTAGTTCATTAGTGCAGAAAATCTTAATTCTTTATTAGTTGTTAAGCTTAACTCATAATAAATATAAATATATACATATATGTATATTACAAATGTATTACAACCGGTGTTTATTGCTACTATTGGGGACAATATGCTACTAAAAATGGTATATAAAAAATCTACAAAAATACTTGCAAATTTATTTATTTATTTAAGAGCTAACTTAATAATAATGAAATTATATACTAGCTTATTACATGGCTATGACAGCAGAGGCCTTCACCTCTAGGGTTGTGTGCGTTTTTCTATAAGTTCTCCTATTTATATTGTATATATTATATATTATATTTACATATATGTACATGGGGTGTTGAGAATAATTTTCTTAAATTAGGTTAATTTATATGTTCTTAGATGTAATGATATAAATTTGTGGTTTTTAAGTATTTTAGAACATTTGATATGTTTGAGGATGTGGGATGCGATAAACATTGGAAAGGGTTGGTGTTTTTAAATATTGTTTGTCTCTGATGTTTTAGGGTATTGCAGTTGGTGAGTATGTGTTCAATTGAAACGGTGTCATTGGAAAAGGGGCATATTCTTGGAGATTGATCGATATAGTGTATGTGGGTTATTTTGGCGTGTTCGAGTCTGAGTCTGGTTATTACTATTTGGTCTCTTCGCGAAAGGGTTAATAAATTCCTTTTGAAAATGTGGTAGTTGTTGAGTTTATGTGGGTTATTTGCTTGGTACTAGGTTGATGTTTCGGTGATGTTAGATTGTAGTTTTGTGAGGTGCATGTTTTTTTTAGTATTTTAATATGTAATGTACGTTAAGGCTTTCCTTTGTTGATAGGGGCTGTTTTGCTGCGTTTTTCGCATAGGTGTCTGCTAATTCGTTCTATTCTGCTCTGCTATTCCTACATTCCCGGGTACCCAGAGTAGTTTAAATTTTGGAAATGTTTTTTGCATAATATTGCGAGCATGTGAGGGGTAATGTTCATTGTTGTTAGTGTTACTAATTGCGTCTATTGCAGAGAGTGAGTCGGTGCATATGCAGAATTGACCTCTTTTACTTTTCAGGGTTTCTAGAGCTTCTACTATTGCAATGAGTTCTGCGGAAAATACAGAGGAGTAGTGAGGCAGGAGATATGATTTGATGGTTTCGGTTTCATTTGTGATGGCAAAGGTAGTGGTGGTGTTATTTTGGGATCCGTCTGTATAGATATATGTGTATTTGTGTTTGTTTCTAGTTTTAATTTTAATGAATTCAGCTCGGTATAATTGTGAGCTTGTGTTTTTCTTTATTAAAGTTTCTCAGTGTTGTGTCAGTGGTTAATTGGCTTACATTCCACGGAGGAGTAGTCAGCGTGAATAGTTTTGTGGGTCGAGAGGGTAGGTTGCGGTTTCTGCTATATTTGATTATTTGATCTATTGTTGAGTTGTTTTGTGGCCGTCTAGGAGTTCGGTGTGTTTTTAATATTTTATTTAGTGGGGAGTTTTTTACTGCAATCAGGGATTTTATAAGCGCAATTTTATATAAGCATTATTATAAGTGCAATTTTAAATAAATAAATAAAAATAAACATATAATTTGGAGGAAAGTAGGCGGAACATAGACTACCCCAATAATTTTATAAAATAATTTTTTTCGAAATTTTTATGTTCTTCACACTGAGTATGAATAGTGTTAAAATTATGTCAGAATGTATCTAACGGCATAATGCAAGCATCGGAGAGCCTACATAGTATATACGTGTATATTCACGATGGACACGTGAAGAGGAGTCGATCTAGCCGTGAGCGTTTGTCTTTCTGTGTGTCTGTGTTTTACATCGTCAATCATTGAAATTTTATAACCATATGCAACACAATTATCAAAATGACAGCAATTTACCCACAAGCTCCATACAAAAACTCTTTGTATTTATTTTGTTTTATCGAATATGTTTAAATAAAAGCATTTTTTTTTTTTAATAATAATTGTTTTGAATTTGGTCTACTACATACAAAATGTGAATCCAATTTATAATAGCTGTTATTCTTCAAATAATACACGTATATCAGTAATTAATTGAGGCCTCGATAGCTCAATTGTGTAACATGTAGTATCTTAAAATTTTATTTTAATATTTTTTAACAATTTCATGCTCAATAAAAATATCCACAAACTCAGCCGCTCCATCAAAAATCGCGAAATCTGTAGCAAATATATATTAATAATTAATAAATATTAATATTGTATCTATATTAAGATTTTAAAGATCTAAGCACCCCTTCAATAATGAAAAAACTGAAGTAAACTCCAGCGTTTCCGAACAAAGGGCGCAAGAGTATTAAAACTTCGGTTCTACCGAGCTAGAAATGCTAAGATTTTTGTTTAGTTTTTCTTTGCTAAGCTAATTTTATTGTAGATTCAAAAATTTCTAGCATAGGAATAGAAAATTTTGTCCAACTACTTTCTACACTATTTTTTCATTTGCTACGCTAAAAATTTATATTGCTTTGCTCAAAAGTAGAAGTAGTTAGTAGAAGCAAAAGAGTGTACCATTTCATTGACAATGAACAATTTTCCGAAGAACTAAAACTTAAACAATCGATGAAAAACTTTCTACAACTGAGAATTGTAGAACTTAAAAAAAGCTATTTTTGGTGATGGGTAATTTTGTTTGTTGACTAATCTGCATTTTTTGACTGTTTATTTTGAAAATTTTAAGAAGCTAGTAATCATTATTTCTTTTATAGCTCCCGAATTTACTTCATGAAATAATTTTAAAATTATCTTATTTTACCATTTCATGTTGATTCCCAAAACACAGATTTTTGTTTGACATAGCAATAAACTTTTATAATTTTGGTAGTAAAATATCTCAATATTTTTTTTTTTAATAAAATTTTGTAGGAAGAAAAATGACTGCATGTAGACATGAGAGAGACGGCAGTGTATTTCGAAGTAGTGAATTTATGAGGGACATTCTTAATTATTATTTCTAAAGTTTTTATTTTAACACATATGTTGCTTTCATCTATTCCCTGAAGATTTGCCTCCTTTGGTTCTAGTTGTTGTTGTAGCGGTTGAAAATGGATTTCAGGTGATGTTCGTTTTTGTAAAGGAATGGGAAATGAAATAGTTAAATAGATTCTATTATGAAATGAATTAATGTCCGATTAATTATTGGTGGCATGATCGGAAAATCTAAGAAGGGGATGAATGTTTTTTTAAGTATCGTTGGGGATTGAACTGTCGGAATAGTCAGACCCGCAGTAAGACGAATTATTCTAGTCTCAGCTTGTTTATCCAATATGTGAAGAAAGGAACAGGCGATTTATTGACGGATCTT
>JAWNNQ010000885.1:0-104750 GCA_035044765.1 Leucophenga montana | reverse complement strand
GTTGGTGCATTTGACCAATAGATTATAAACAATTAAGAATGTCGCAGTCGTGAATTCAAGATTTCGGTATACCCTTCCGTTTTTCTTATATGGACTAATGCGGGCTCTGCATGCTCTAATGCAGACTTTAGTTTTTGAAAAATTTTAAAACATTGTAATAAAATATTGAATATAAAAAAAAAAAATTTTTTTTTTGTTTAAATTTATAAATTAAAAGCAAAAACTGAAAAATATAAAACTAGTAATTCAATTTTTTTTGCAATATGAATATATATAAAACTACAATATGAATATAATATATACCCATTTTATACTTTAACCAATCACAAAACTTAAAACTATCTACAATCGATAAAAGATTACTGGTGAGCATATACGATCAGATTCATCAAAAAATTGTTTATACATTATATTAAGTTTTTTTTTTTTAAGTTGACGGAAAGGGGCAGAGTAATAAAAAACTTAAATTTTATCTGCTAAACAAGGTTCAGTAAGGGCATCGTCACGATCATTGGGTTCATCTTTTCTGTTCATTCTCTCTGCGGTGTACATAACTTCTTATCGAAGTGTAGCACGACAATTGTTAGAAATAATGAACTAAATCATTTGAAATCTAGTAATTTTTACTAATCTACTAAACCAATCTACGAAGTATACTTACTACCGATTTGATTACTTCTTACGTCCTTACATCAAATAGGCAGAGAAATTTACAATAGTATAAAACATAATATGAAAGTGTTTCTTATTACGAAGAAGGCGAATTGGAAAAATATACCAGTAGTATAAAAATACTTTAAAAGAAAAATTAAATTTTAGACAAAACACTATTATCGCTTTCCAGAAGTAAGTTTTCACTGATATATTTATTGTCTTTAATTCGTCTAAGTTTGTGTAAAAAGTAATGTCCTTTATATTTTAAAAATTGTGGTTTACTATTTTATTAAAAGAACTGAGTGAGGATCGTTAAGACTATAAGCGGTAAAAACGAAACTGTTATTCAAAATTATATGAATTTCGATAATTAAGAATTTCAAGTACGATAAACTTAATTAAAATTAATGTTGTAAATAGAATCTGATGGAGCCTTGTATGAAAATCGAATTGGTAAAATAAGTATGTTGTGGAGATTTATGAAGTATACACAAAGTAGTACTTTTAGGGCCAGTTGTACAGTGGTGAGTTAACCACGAGTTAACTATCAAATTATATATTTATTATGATAAGAATAAGAGATAGTAATTAAGAAGCTTGGTAGTTAAACCGTCGTTAACATTATTCGAACATTACATCGGCAATGTAATGTTTTTTTGAAAGCAAGTTGGAAAATAAAATACAATATTTTTTTTTTGTATATATTCAAAAATCATTAGGATTTAATTAAAAATATAATTTTTTTCAAGTATTGCATTTAAGATGTAAGCGCCATTTGGAAACAGTATCATATCGTGACTGGGTAGTTGCAGCTATTTAACCCGATGCAGCGGAGGACGAGGATGCGGCACCACCACCGGACGCAGCGCTTGAAGATGAAGCAGCCTGAGGAGCAGCAAGAGCAGCGGCCAACATTATGGCGAGAACGACAATAACTTTGAAATTCATTTTTGATTGATTTGTGTTTACTCAGAGAAGTTTCAACTTGAACTGATGCTCAAACGCAACAATTATTGCAGTATTTATAGTATTTATGTCTCGTTTTACTTTGAAATACATTAATCAATTTATCATTTAAATATGCATACTCACATAAACAGTTCATATTAATTCGCAGAATTGAATAATACTATGTATTTTTAGCGCTAATCGTGGCGCACTCCAGTATAGCACGTGTTATGGAAATACCAGTTTCAAGTCTACAACGTTTTGCGTTTAGAACGACTTTTCGTAGTAAAATCAAAATACGCAATCGAAAACCAGTTTGAAATTGCTACTCGTAAAACTTTAGAAATCACAGAAAAAAGTAGCTGGCCGGTAAATATATGTACGTATGCAATTGATTCAAATACTAAACAAACAAGAATGAATTGTTAAAACAAAAACCCAACTGCAACAAAAATAAAGAGATAACGTTAATTTCTGTTGAACCAAAGCACTAATATCATTTACACGAAATATCAAATTGTATTGTAAAACATGAACCTGGGTATTAGTTTTGTATAGCGGCTACCCCAATAAGTGGGCGGGACACACCCATTACTATGTGAAGCGGTCATCCATAAGAAACCACCATATCGATAATTAAGCTGATATTGACCTAACAAAGAAATTTTTCATACAAAAACACAAAAGTGAGCGGTGGGAATATTTTTCAACTTTTGGCCAAAAGAAGCTTAAATACCGGCTTTCAGCCAGATATCTAAAAAAATTATCAAAAAGGAAGTGCGCAGCAACTATCAGACGGACATACGGGTCAAGAATATGTTTACTTTATTGGATCTACGATGCATCCTTTACATTAAAAATTTGCAGACAAAATGATGATGCCATTTCACATATGTGTGAATAATATAAAAAGAGGGCGTCAGTGGACACCCGACATAATCAAAGATTTTACTCAAACATAAAAATGAATGCCTGTATTTTCTTTGACACGGGTAATAAATCGTGTAATAAGGGATCTACACATGTTGTGCCCGACTATTTAATACGCTCTTTATAATTACACTTTACATAATATAGAAATTAAAGCATTTCTAGCCTCTTTGCAGACAAATAAGTTCTAAATCAGATTATAAAGTTTTTGTAAAACGATTGAAATGATTTTCATTTGTTAAATTTAAAGTACATTTCCGCGTAATGCTTTAGGTGTTTGGCTTTAGCTGTTAAAGCTGATTCACTTAAACGACAGCTGCTTTCGTTCTCCCATTCACAGTTGTGTCAAAGGTTAACAAAACTGCTACTTTGTAAAATGGACAACGATAAACGATAAAGTAAAGAAAGAAAGAAGAAGCCAATGCAAAAACACACATCAAAGCAATTTTTTATGTCCAATACTAAAGCAGCAGAAGGATGTTGGAGTTGATGTCTGCTGCTGATGGTTTTCCAATATGCTCATAAAAAACGAGTAAAATACGCAGTATGTTAACTAGCAACTGTATCGAGGTATATCGCCACTCGTTTAACAATCTTATCACCAATGCGACAAAAACCAGGATTGGGTTTGAGCAGAAGCGACATCGGCAGCGGCGAAACAACTTTTGGTCATAAATAATGCTTGCCTCGGTTATATTTCTTTTGCTTACAGTTTCGGTTTATACGATTTTGTGGGTGCGTCAGTCGTCAATGAGCTTTTACGAACAAACACAGCACACATAAACAGAGTTGCAGACAATTTTCCAAACCATTTGCAACACTCGTTGTACGCTTTTATGATTAATTTTTGAACTCAATGTGTCAAAGTCATTGAGCAACTGAAAAGATGACAAAAACTGGGCGGTTTGAAGTGAAATAGTGGGTGTAGCTGGGTTTAAAAAAGTGCGCAGGATATAGCTGCAGCCAAAAATAACTTTGCTTTATGTCAACTTTTAACCCGCAATGCCTTTGAGTGGTATATAAAACACAAAGTTTGGTCTAACCTGATAGCTATGATAAAAAATACCACATTTTATTCAATTGTGAATGCTACCGCATTCAAGTGTGTAGGCCAGTCTAAAGCATGGTTATTTTCAACGTTGGCAACAAAAGCAGATTAGTGCTGCGTCGTGCATGGCTTTGCATGCAGCATTGTCGAGTAAAAATTTCCGGCAGTTTAAAAAAAAATATAGTATTGAAATGAAAAAATTCCGAGTAGAATGCGACTCAGTGCTGTTAAGCATGCATAAGCTATGTAGTATAGCCGCCAAGTGTTATTGCTCGAACCTTCGCTCCGCGCATACACAATGTCAGCTTCCGTTTCCGCTTTGGCCAGCTTTGGAATGCCGACCATTTAGTACGCATATCTGCTGACTTTTACTTCATTCGGTTTATTTTTTCAATGGTTTGCATTGCGAATTTTTGTAACCGCCTGTAAAATTTATTGTTTTCAGCATTTATTTTACAGCAGTATATTGAAATTAGCAAAGCCACTGTAAAGAATTATGACACCAGTCTCTGTGCTCTGCATTTTATTTGCATAAAACCATTGCCGCTTAATTGAAAATGCGTTGTCGTTGCGAACGATGACGCTTGTTGACATTTTATAATTCGCAAATAAAACAGCATTAATATATGCATCCATTGCATACATTTTACATACATGCGTAAGCCAACCCTCGCCAAAATGCATAAATAAGAATGTATAATAAATTATAGAAGGCGAAATTCGTCCATGTTGTGAAGTATGAAAAGATTTTTAATTCTCGTTTCATTCAATATTACATTAAGTGCGCCATGGAGAACAATTCTGCAGTAATACGGATTATTTTTCACTCCATATGCTTGATCTTTCGGTCAAAATGGCGTTTGCGTGTTCATAATTTTCATTGATTGCATAAAATAAGACAGAATGAAAAAAAAAGAAATGTGTGAGCAAAAGGATAAAAGAATTGCATAAATATTTAAGAACGAAAGTATTTTTATAAAATACATATTAAAAAAAAAAAAATGCTGTTGCCTTCATTTGTTGACAGTTTAATAAGCTGTCAAAATTGTTATTTAAAGTGAACCATTAGCGTTGCGAAAATACTTTAAGCTGCTTGTCAGGGACACTTGAAAGCATTTGAAGTGTTGATTGTAAATACTTAGTTCTTTACGCTAAACTTTTCAATTCTAAGTTATTTGCCACAATGAATAATGAAAAGTCATTTGAAGTGTAATGAGTTTGGTAAGCGACAATGTTCAATAAATATTTAATTAAAAAAAAAAAAACTATAATATAAATCATAATAAAAAAATTAAATAAATATACTGTAGTAGAAATAAGTTTTATGGTATAATTTAGTCATAAGGATGGTATTTATTAAGACGTAGTTAAGAAAGTAGAATAAGGAAACATTGACGAGGCGGACGCCATTATTTAACGACCTCAAACAGTGAATGAAGTGTTATAGCGGAATTAAGAAGAAATAAAAGGATTTAATAAAGCAAAACAACATGGATGCTAAAATACATGTAAGCTAACCTACAAACACGATGTCCTAAATGGAATTGTGCTTTAATGAGCAATTTATCAATGTGTGCCCGCCGATTTTTGGTCAATTAAGATTGCATTAGCAATCGATTGTACACAGTTGCAGGGAGTGAGTGTATTGTTTGAACCAGGGAGCAACAATATTCTGCGAACCGCTCCGCTACGCTTTCCAATTTCAAAATTGTAACTCCTTTTTCCTGAAACGTGGTAAACGGATCCGAGTTGAGACATGCCATTTTTGTAAGGCATTCTGTAAACCTGGTCCTAGAGACTATAACCGATAGAGCCATCAAGTTTGTATATATATACTCTTCAGATAAAGTGTATTAAATGAATGTGCCAACCCCACAATAAGGGGAAGATTTGTATAAATATGTTTCTTGTTGATAAGCTGGAAACGCCAAGTTTAGCGTATTTTACGTCTATCCTAATAAAAAATATGTAATGACAAAATTACATAGATAATGACAAAATTAAAACTTTTAATTTTACGATTGCTATAAGCTTTTTTATGCACCACATACATGTCACCATCTCCAAATAATGTAATTTGGCATATACCAAAAGAGTTCGTTCGACTGTTCATTTTTAAATACCTTATCCATGTTGCATTGTAGGATGATGTAGGCCATGGTAAAAATTTAAATGTGAAATCATTTGTGTTAATGGTTCCGTATGTACAAATAAAATACCAAACGCCTTTCATGATAAATACTATAAAATATTCTAAGCCCCAAAATAGAAATGTACTTAATTTGTTCTCATATTTTTTATATATGGTCCCAGTTCCACGTTTTTCTCCAATTCCCTAGCTTCAACTGCATCTTATTCTGAAAGCAATGATACACATACCAATACACTCCATTGGAAAAACTGACAGTAACAAGGATCAGAGAGCCTCACAGTGCCTGAGAACTGACATACGCTGTGTATGAATAATTTTGACAGTTGCTGCTGTTTCTTTTAAGAAAATAAATGGTATATCCTTTACATTAAAAAATACTAAAATTTTTGCGACAAGTGGTTTCGCATTAATAAAGTTCACAACACAGTTCAAGTTGATTTACACAATTAAAAGAAGTAAATCTGTACGAGTATCTGTTGTGACTGAGCTGAGTGCCAAAATCCTTTTTTCTTCAGATTGTGCATTCATAATACATTGGCATTCAGAAAGTTGTGTCGCGCCGCGCCGCGCTTCTGTTGCAAGTTAATCAACTTTGCTTCAAATATGCAATGAAAATAATGAAAAAGGCGGCTTGTTCGTATAACAACAACAAAAACAAAGTTTAATTAAAAGCGAAATTAATGAGCTTTTTTCTTAACTGACGCGCACACACCATGGTGAAATGGGGCAAGGGACACGTGTGGCATGCTGTTTTACTATGCTGTTGAAGCTGTCACTGCTTCGTCGTTATTGTCGTCATTGCAAGTATATAAGATACCAACAACAACAATAGTAACAACAATATCTACTGCCACGCACATGATTCCAATTAAAATTAAAATTTTATGCTAAACTAAGTTAAGAGCTCTAGGAGAGCGAAAGAAAGAAAAACCAGTGTATCTGAATAAAAGTAGGAATGATACACACACGCAATGAGCTTGAAACACCTTTAACACACACATGCAAACCAGCATACCAATTCATATAAAGGTGAAACTTTGGTTGAGGTTGTTGTATTGTGTCAAGAAAATAAATTGTTTGCTTAATAATTTAAATTATTAGCAAAGTGCAAAAACTTTATAAATTATTAAGTTGCATGTTAAACAATGGCAAAAACCAAAAAAAAAAAAATCCAAGAAGAAAGTATGCTGCAGTTGAATGTAACCGACTACGTGCTACCCTGTATTTGAACTATTGATTTGTATTGAGGCTATATTCTATACCAATTCAAACTGAAATATTTCATCGGAATTTTTGGATAAAAAAAACTCGAAAACGAATGGTAGTTTCAGTTGCAGAACTACGTCTTAAGAAAGTTTAAATATCAAATTTTGGTAGTTCAATATTTTTTTTATTAGAGTCACCATAATGGACAGAAGGACTTTGGCTATTTCAACTCAACTTTTAATGCATGTATGTATGTATTTGCATATAGATACTTAACGAAGTTTCTCACACCTTCTTTTGGATGTTACACATATTAGCTTAAAATTAATAAACCCTTTTACCCTAAGGGTACAGTATATAACAAATAAATTTAAAGTAAAATGCCTCTGCGTGCAACTATGCGTATGCTTTATATATCGTATATGTTAGACTGTAGCAATATACTATAAGCATGCTTAAATCTTTTGTACTTTAACTGGGCTTATAAATATTAATTAAAATTTTGTTAAATTAGTTATATAACATGAAAGCATTAAGGCACCGATTAGGGACTTATTACATAAGCAAATCAAGCTAGTCATTAAAAATTTAAATTATAAGATGTAAGGCCGAAGTACGCTTTGTAAGATGAAACTTTGTAGCTTTAAATTGTGTTTACTTTCACTTTTCTATGTACTGCATTTCTTTCTATAAGTATCTACATAATACCTACATAAATATATTTGTTGGCTGTACAGCAAAACGGAAATGCGCACTTCGAAACTTCAAAAAGTCATTATAAACAAAAATGCACCACTCTACACTTACACACTAAGATAGAAACATAAGATATCGTATAGGAGGAAAATGTAGACAACATTGAACACAAACAAGTTCAATATCAGACAGGCGAACATGGTTTACAAGTATTGTATTGATAACAAAAAAAAAAAAAAAACAGTGAAAATATAAAAAGAACTTGCACGAACTTCAAGGACAAAGCTTAAGTTGAATGGAATCAAATTGAAGCCAAATGAAAAAAGTGACTGGAGTGAAAGTTGATCAAATCGCCTTTGTTGTTTGGCACCATATTTTCTATTTATATGTAATGCATAGACCAAAACTAATTTAGCTGCTTGTTTGTACATGGTTTCTTTTACCCTATTCGATAAAAAGACATATGAAGTTTCGACTTTTGCTTTCTTACGAATATAACGCTGAAAGTTTTTAACAAAGTGCGAGTATCTGAAACAATAACACTTGTCAAAATGTGCATTTATGCCATACTACTTTCTAAACTCTGAACTCGATAAAACCTTAACAAATTTTTGAATAGATAAGTTTTCGCGGTCTGATTTTTTAATAATTTTTCAAAAGGTAGCACCACTAACTTGAATATATCTCAAGTTTAAAGTCTGACTGTAGTTCATGTCAAAATAAAAATGAAATCAATAAAAATTTTTTTCAGTTTTCTAAAATCGGTTGAAAGTTGGAAAGTTATGTGCTGAAGTAATATTTTATAACTATCGGTAGTAAATTTACTTTTATTGTAATGAAAAATAGAAATGGTTAAATTTATTCTGTTTTGTACTTTTTGCGCAAATAAACTATTACGAAGAAAATGAGATACAAACAAACATGATCTATGCTATGATTTTTCAAAAATAATACTAAATAAAATACAAATACATATTCAATACTATAAAATGTAGAAAAGCTAAAGTAGGATAAATGCGTAGCTGTTTCGTTGTTGCCGAACTTGGAAACTTAAAACGAAGGAAACCCTCTTCGAATTGAAAATTGGCGCTAACAGAGTGTAATTTAATTTTACAACACAAAAATACAGTAAATAAAAACAATTTCATGAAAAGTTTCCGTGATTATACGAACATTTTCTTGACTTATCGTGAAATATTTTCATGAAAAACACCATCAAACTTATAAACGAAATAAATGTGTTTCAAATTCTTTGTTATTTTTAAATCTTAAAACTTAATTTTGACCAACTTAAACTGATCGGATTGAGCTGAAATTCTGTATGCACGAGTTGACCCGCTGACAATATGAATAAATTTGATTTTTTTTTTTAAATAGCTCAGCCAATTTTATTTTAAAATATAGAAAATAAATAAATGAATTAAATATTTCAAGAACATTAAAGTGAAAGCTTGTGCTTTGAAATAATTTTTTTTTTCACTAATTTATTTTTAAACTGTTCTATTATTTAGTTTGCAAAACTATAGAAAATTAACAATAACTAGATTAGCTTACTTCTTTGTTTTAAAAAATCATTTCTTTACGATACAAATCAAATAGAAGCTAATTATTTGAAAATTTCAGTGATACCCTCGCGCCTTCTTCATTGTGACATGTCGTAGTCACATTCAACGTGCTGTCGTTGTAGTTGTCTAGCATTCATTTTATTTTACTTTCGGCAACTTAATAGATTACTTTGCGCTTTAAGAGAAAATTATCTATGAACCTTGAATTATATTTCACTTGTCTCTGTTGGACATTTCTGTGTCACCAAAAAAATAATGGATAAGTGAAACTAAAAAAATATTTATATATAAAATTGATTAAAGTTGCTCTAGATTGTATCTAATTCAGAATGTGCGCTGAAGTAAATGAAAATAAATCCTTTTGAACAGCAGCAGTGCATTAAGCAAAACTCAGTTGCATAAATCACAACTACACTCACTCAAAAATGTATAAAAGAAACTTGCTTGCCAGCCAAACTTTGCGCATTACAAGTGAAGCAAATCTTTGTGGTGCAGTTGCTACATGCCTCATTTGTAACAAAAATACTTCCCGAATATTTTCTTACTTTTCTTCGTAGCGACTTCCGGCGCTTGTTCTGATACTCGCCATTTCAACTGTCTCAGTCAAGTGAATTGCCCAAATAAAATTGCCATAAATTTGTGCACAATTTTCGCTTGCACTTCAACTAGAGTTTGCTTGCTGAAGTGCACTTTCACTTAGCGCCTCTAGCCTGCGAGCGATGATTTGTATCGATGATAAATTCACATTTTATAGCAACAAAACCCACGCAAAGACGTTGACTCATTTCCAGATCTGCTGCTACTGGAGCTGCTGCTGCCGTTGAAAGCTGCCAAATCTTCGCGAGTGCGTTTTTTTTTTGTTCCAATAAGCAAGGAGCATATTCTAATAATTTATGGCGTTACATTTCGCTGAGCACCATTTGGCAGCAGTTCGCTTTTCTTTTGCAATGGCGCAAGAACTATTCATGCAGCAATTTTGCTGTTTATGAAAGGCGCATATTTTGCTGGGACAACTATATGGTATATTTTATATTATTGTATGATTTTTTGTTATAAGTTTTTGCTACGCGTAGGATGTATGCAGGTTCAGCAGAAAGTTGAAAATGTGTCCGTCTTTGTTGTTGGAGCTATTATTATGATACGGCGTCGAGGCATGTCGCATTTGAAAATATCGCAATTCAAATAGCGAAGCTAGCTATAAAAACTTTTCAAGTAGTATAAACGGAACGCAAGTATATAAAAGGCGCAGACTCTGCAGGCGCAAGTGCATCAGTGACAAAGCTTAAGTAAATATGAACATACTTGCAACACGAAAAATGTGGCAGTAACAGTCGCATTGTTTGCTTTCAGCACGAATATACTGCATTGCAAATATTTACAGCACAAATATTTCTCATTATAATTTTTATTAAGATACAAAAAGCTATAAGAGTAGAAAGCTATAAAAGTATTTTGTGATAGGAATTCTTACTGACAGTTTGTCAAAAATGCATAAAATCAGTTTAATAAACTATGATTAAAATATTTCACAGGATACATATGGCTGTGTTCTCAATATAGCCAAGCTATTTGGCTATTTTACATTTAGCTTACATATTTCATTGCTGCTTCAAAAACAACATTAAACAAATTTTTGAAGCCTTACAAAGTCAATACATGTAATAGTGATATACAAATAGAATTGTAAATCGTTGATTGTGATGGGTCAGCTGGCTTACAGCACCGTCTTGGAATCTAATGACATTTGTTTTGTTCCCGCTTATAAAAAAAATCACGAAATCAACGCTTGTAGAAGCTGTAGCAGCCTTTAAAAAGATCGATTTAAAAAGATTCACTTCTGTGCGATAACGGTGCTTCCAAAAACTGCTCTTAGTTCAAAACGATCTACGTACCTTTATGCTAAAAAGAAGTCTAACTTTCCAATGGAAATATTAGCTGGTACCTAACAACTCTTCGGCTTACCAAAGCACACTATATTCAAAGCAACCCTCATATAACCAATTACCAACTTTGATATTTTTTGAATGGATGACTCTTTTATTACTTAAGCTATCAACTTTGTACTCGATCTGAATGCTTTACATGAATAGACGCTCCGCTCCACTTTTTAATTTACTTAAAAAATGCAAATGCAAAAATATATGAATTTAAATTGAATACTTTTAAATGGAGTAAATAAGACATTTACCATTTTGAATGTCTGCACAGATTGAAACCTTAAGAAAAATATCTCTCCAAGTGTATCCGCTTATTGCTGTTGGTTTTGTTGTTGTAATTTTTCGCATCATTTGTTGTTGTTGTTGTACTGGCGTGTGGGTTATTTGTGCGTAAAAATGCCTTACTAAAACGTGTGAGGGTATGCGTGTGTTTATGTGTTTCTTTTACTTATCAGTAAAAAAATTTTATTTCTTCTTGTACATATTTATATTCAAATACCAAATTTACGATTTCTGTTGCTCACCGCCGTGTGCTGAGTTTTCATTTCATACCCTACACTGGAAGGCTAACAGTATACGAAGTGTGTGCAATGAATGCAACATTGCGTATACAAATTCTTGATCAGCATTAAAAGTCAAGTTGATATTGACATGTGCGTTTGTCTGTCCGTCAATCTGTCTGACAGTATGTACACTGAGACCTCAGAGACTTTAAAATATATAACAACCAAGCTTAAATATGTAGACTTCTCTTATTCATAGTCAGATCAATGTTATGAAATTTTAATGGTATCCCGCGCACTACTACCAAAAACTTATACTATTTTATTTTATCGTAATATCAGCATAAGACTTTGAGGAATCTAAGCAAGTGGGCAGGGTATGTCGAAGTCGAGTTCTCACGACTGCAGCATTTTTACTTGCTTTTTTACTTTATTTTATTGATTTTCGTTTATGCATAAAAATTGCCGTTTGACGTGTTTTTTATTGGCATTTGAATTTGTTAATCATATGCCATGTTGACATATGCTCCAGAGACACGAAACAAGCGATAAAAAGAAAATTTATTGCGTTGCATAAATGTGTGTGTGTATGTGAGTGTGTGTGGTTTACTTGAGCTTTTAAGTTAAATTAAATGCTTCAATAATGAACGACAGTTTAATGTGATGCGCTTTTAAAGCTAGCTTAGGATAACATTTTCCACTCCGACACTTATTCCTGCATTCGATCTACACTCGATAAAATTCCAAGCAATTTACTAACTTATATACTGATATGCTCCTGTTGTTGTTGTCACACATAAAAAATGTCACCGCCATGCGCCACTTCTCGCACTAAGCCATCAGCGTTATTTATTTGATGTAGTTATATACAAGTATATCGCGAATGTCCTTTTCTCAATGTTTCTCATTGCTTCCGCTATCTTCTCTTCGAAGACATCATGAAAATTAAAATGATTGCCCAAAGTTGTTGCACGTGTGTGAAAAGTTTTGTCATTACTTCGAATATTTTCGGTAGGCGTTCTGAGCTGTTAATACTCGCTCGCGCCCGCGCTTTAATTTAATGCATGCTTTTGCCGTAACTTTTAATAGAGCCTCGCGTTGAATTGTATTTCATATTGATTACAGTAGTTGTAGATACTATTTTTTTGTTATTTTTAGGGTCATAAATCAAATGCTTTCACTTTGGTAACTAATTTTTCTTTTCAAGTTAAATAAAAATCGAAACACATACATAGATATACGTACGTAAAAACTAAGAGCAAATATTAGACAGAGGTGTGCTTAGCACGTATTTCCGGCACTTTTATACAATGCGAATACTAACAATAGACGAAAATGTGTTATAAATGTCTAAAGATTGTGATAGGTGGTGGCTTAGGTCTGTATAGACGAAACAATGGTCACAGTTGGCTACTAAAACAAAAGACCACAAGAATAATATATATTTTAACCGCAGTTCCGCGCTTTTTGTTTGATAGCAAGCTCTAATATTCTGTATGCTATTGTATTGTCACTTACTATCATTCTCGTATATCAATTAGAATACTATATTATGTATTCATAAGATGAAAATGCGACTTTATTCGTATCGTACATTATTTGACGCTATGTAAAATATGGCAGCATGTCATTTTAGACAGTAAATCTTAATGCATATTTTAATTAAAACATTAGCGCTGTGCAGCGCTTTTTATGCTCATAATGCATATAATTGTCAGTCATCTTTATAGACAAAGGCGATGTACGAGTACTATATGTATTATTACTTTACTAGATGCAGCACTGTAAATGTTACTGCAGATGTTAAATAATGTTTACATAACTGTTAATATGCTGCTTTGTACTGTTGTCAGCTGTTTTGTACTAAAAATGGTTGCTTGCTACTCTTGAGTTTTTTTTCTTCTGCATAATGCGGCGTATGAGTGATATTAATAAAACTCTCTTAGCAAGCTGGAATGATGTTAGTTAACAGTGACATTTTTGATTTGAACAGAAGGACATGTCTTGAACGTTTCGCTTCGTTGATTTGATCAAGAATTGGTGCTTTGGCGGGAAACTCGTCAGATTTTGCGAAGGAATAAAGCTAGATTTCGTCGAATAAGCAAGATTTAGCGGGTTTTAGGCTAGATTTGGCGAACAAAACCTAATCTGTGAGTTTGGTTGAGATATCTTAAGAAACAAAAAAGTTTTTCATACTAAAGTTTAATTTGAACCCGATTGTTCCAATGGCAGTTCCATGATATAGTAACCCGATTTTGACAAAATTTGGTCAAGATGTAAAATATAGTAAAACATTCACAATCTGTAAGTTTGGTTGAGGTAGCTCGATACTAATAAAGTTTTTCATACGAAGCACTTTTCTCAATGTGTGAAGTTTGACCCCGAATTTGACCCCTTGCTATTCGATTTTCGCAAAATTGCACGATAAAATTGTCTCATCTATGTTGTGTGAAAATTTCAGCCTCCTAGGTCTTATGGTATGGGCTGTGCAATGATCAGTGAGTGAGTCAGTCAGTCAGTCAGTCAGTCATTGAATGCGGACAAAGAATTTTACATATAGAGACAATATCAAAATTTTAAGCATTCAAACATGAATTTCAATATCGAACTATTTCGAAGCATTTCGTTTTTTTTAGTGTTCTAAACCCTAACTTTGGCAGAAATCGCTTGTTCGATTGAATCGAATTATGTGTCGCAATTTTTCAGTCGAAATCAATCACACTCCTAATTCTCTAATTTTTTATTACAACATTTTAAAGAGGTCAGCTCTACTAAATAGCCGCCAATTATGGAAACTTTAACATTGTATATGATTGAGAACGAAGATTAATGCGTTCAAAATTCTGCCTTGAGTTGCCTTATTATGAAGCATGTCGCATGAGTGTTTTAGGTCGCCTGAAGGGATATGTCGGTATAGTGATGGATGGTTAAAATGCAATTTTCGCAAAAAAATGATTAGACCTTTCGGAAATCTAAATATTTGGCTACAATGCAAACAGTGTATGTTTTGAAGACATTTAATTCCAAATTTATTACAATATTTCAATGAAATTTTAGCCGAAATTTAACGAATTTATATTCCAGTTTTTACGATATCATCGATTGTCATTTTGACTGGCCAGCATGATGCTCATAGTTTGTATTGTATAGACCACCCTGTAGCCGCATATAGCACCCGAAAACTCTTTTAATGGCTAAACAATGATTACTATAAATTTTTTTCATCAATCTTAACTTTTAGGTAAAAGTTTTATCAAATTTTAAACAGAACTTAATATTAGAACTTTGTTTGAAACTCATTTTTCAACCATTGTCACAAACACACTGCCACTTAGAACGCAACAGTATCCAATGCAGATACCTTATAATAGATGGTGCCACTAAATAAATTCTTGTTTAACAAAGTACTCTTTTGTTTGGAATGCACCTTGTGTATACTTTACAACAAGAATGTATCTACCCAAGTGAAGTGTGATAGATTCTCATAGTTTTCTAATATTTAAAGTATGAAAATAGAATATACACAAAAAACAATATTTAGAACTCTACTGGTGCATTATTTCTAAACTTCTTCTGTTCTAAAAATAAAACAAATCCAAAATCGTGTCACAAAAAATCAATTTTGAAATTGCATAATAAAATTTAAATTCGCAAATTAGTTTTATGCTACTAAATTTAGCAAACTTTCTCATTGAAACACATAATAAAGAGCAAACTTTTCTTTTGCTTCGCTACTTGCTCAGTGGCTTATGCGACGCATTGGCACGCGCTCACAATCACTTTAAACAGACTTTTTGTAAATAGTGTAGGGACTTCATATATCCCCTCATTAGCTTCTCATTCTTCTAAATTCATTCAGTTGCCGCTTACTACGGCTGGTGTACTTCTATGCCCGGCGGACAGTTATAAACGCTACTTAGCGGAAAATATTAACAACATTGCTCCTCTTTGCAGTTGTCGTATCTGAGATACATTAACCATAAGCGTTAGAAAAGTTTGTAATTGAAACCGGTCAAAGATAAAGCGCACAAAATGAGAAGTTTGAGGAGGATGCAGAATTGGTTTTATATCTAAATATTTAGAACAAAAGAACGACCCAACCAACAATGACAAAGCGAAAGTGTTGCTCAATGTTTCATGCTTCGTTTAACACCGTAGATCTTAAACATCTCTGAGCATAAAATGGTGAGAAGTGTAGCACGTGGAATGCGATTTCGCGCGCGTGTAGTCAGCTGCTTAAGCTGTTTATACAATCGCATTCCAATTAAAATTGAAAGTGGTTCGGATTGGCCTAATTTGTGTTAGTCTTTTTATCATTATTTACATTTGTTGCGTCTTATGAACTTTAAATGGTATAAATGTGTTGTTGAAAATATTTTCATACATTACGCATCTTAATTTACATGCGAATAGCGAATACAGGCCAACGGCCTAGACAATGCCATATATATACAAGTACATATCCTTGCGAACGGCATTTATTTTACTAGTCAGCCAACAAATGTAAAATGCAAAAAGTTTTTAAATACAAATTTTCCATGAAGCGAGATGCGACTAACAGAAAAGTTTTATATGAAAACTTTTAATGAGCATTTGTTGCGGCCAACGAGTTGTGTAGAGACGTCTAGTTGAATGTTGTTATTTTTCCACAATAATGTTTCCATTGTTCAATTTTAAATAAAACTAAACAAAATAGTTACCAGTGGGAATTAGTTAAATAGTATAATGCCACAAAGTGAAATGGATGCTGTTACAAGCAAATTATTAATTAATTTATAACAAAAATGCTCAGACATTTTATGTAAGTACGAGTATAAACATATAAATCTATACAATAGATATATGTATAATACACATATATAGCACCGCTAGACATGCTACATTTGAGGCACATATACGTGATCATCAGTGAGTTAAGCCACTGCAACTAAATCGTTCTCGTTGTGGCACGTTTATTTTTAATGCTGTACTCAACTACCGCCAGCGAAAGTATGGCATACACATAGCTTGTGGCAAAAATGCCAAAAATATGAACGTGCCGGTTATGCAAACACAATTCAATTAACTGAGCCCTTGTTTGGCACATAAGCAACAACATCAAAATGAAGAATGAGAGTGACAAGCCAGAAATGAGGATGATTATGATGATGTCGTAGCTGACGACCTTGCTTGGAGCAAAAAAGGGTTCCACAAAAAAATCCGCGAAATAACTAAAAACAACCACAAGAGTCATAAAAACAACGACAACAAGTGCGCTTGGCGAGGACATGTAAAATGCCTCAAGCCGAAATCAAAAACAAATGTTGGAATAATATACTCCTAATATCAGTAGAACTGAAGCGTTAATACACTTCACAAAACTTGCCACGGAAAATAAAATAACTAATACTTAGTTAAAAATTGGTAGGCATGCGGTAAAACACTATTCTCTTCCGGTTTGAACACATTTTATCTAGAATAAATTCCAAGCAAACGCTTGAGAACTGGGGAACGTTATATAGCTTTGGTCGGATCAGGAATGCAATAAATCATATGTTTACATAGGAGCTTGCGCCATATCCATAAAGATAGCGGAGCAAAGTAGATTATTTTCGAAAACATTTACAATTGTATTTGTAACTTCTGCCATCTTTAAATTTTTTTTGACGTATCCTTATTTGAAACATAATGCATTGAATAGCACTTCTGTCCATAAGATTTTATTTCAACTTAAATAAATCGCTGAATGGCAAAGAGCTTAAACTTAGGTAGTTTTTCGAGATTTTATTTTGAAAGCAAAGTCAGTGAGGTGGAAAATAATTCCCTTCCACATACTCCTTATTGACCAAAATGTTTAGTACATCCAATAATAAACTTTTTATACATTGTACAAAAAATAATTGTAAACGGGTGTGTAAACATCTAAGACCCCATAAACTATACATATTCCAGTTCAGGACGACTAGACGAATCGATCTAGCCATGTGCTTCTTTCTGTCTGTTCATATGTCTTTCGGAAAGAAAAGTTTTCTAACTAGAGAAGACTTAGACAAACTAAATTCAAGGTAAAGAATCTCCTGGTAGTTTTTTTAACGAACAATTCAGACTTGCTTAAAAATTGGTGCAATCATATTTGCATTATCCAGATTAAACTCTATAAATATTACGCCAATAATCATAAAGTTATGAAAGCTCTTGCCCTATTAAATTATAAACTGATAGAGCCCTTTTATATGCAAAGTGTAAAGGGTGTAAAAGCCTCATATGTAATCTCATATATCGCACATGTCAAGAGTTGACATAAGAGCGTAAAAAATGTCGAGTTGCCAGTAGTAGTCCAATATCCAATTACCATTGTCACACCGAGTGTAAAAGATAGCAATTGTGGCCGTCGGCAATTCTCAATATAGCGCACTCTGTAAATTGGCTTAAAAGTGTTGTCAAGTTTAACTAACAATTACCAACGACAGGACTTTAATAAGGATGCGTTGCAATTCATTTGTATTAGCAACGCAATAAATTAACATTTATTTGCTGCTAAGATTTGCGTGAAAAGCTGCTGTGAATCACAGAAAGTATATTTATGTATTTGTTTCAAAGCAGCTAAGTGGCATATAAGTAGCCAAGGGAGCAATCAGCCAGTGAAGGGCATGATTATTCATTCATCATCGAGCAGGAGCAACTGGAGAAAAGACAAAAAAACAATCAAAGTAGAGCCGAAGTGCAGGACACGAAATGCTGTCAGAAACAGAAATCAAGCCAAAAAGTAGCAGTTGAAGTGTAAATGTCGCTTGAGGTAGCTCTTTATGTGGATGGATGTGTTGATGTGTTCTACCTTTGGGTTTGTTACATAAAACAGCAACCATGTTGCTTTGGTTTTTGTTGACTGAGTGCCTGTCGTTATGGAACGCTGAATGCTGCTTTTACTGCTGCCGCTGCTAATGCTTTAAAGCTAAAGGATGCTTTATATACGCACGAATGCCTGCTAAACACCAACCACAAAAAATGAATAAAGGGACTCAAACCGCTGATTGCTAACTCATGTTCAGGTTGTGCATATCGTTCTTGTTGTTGTTCTTGAAATTGCCTGACTTTTAAATGTTAAAGGGTAAATATCTATCTAGAGGCAACAAATTATGATCCAATTTGATTTTGATATGCTTTGAATACCAAGAGCGCTGCTTGTATAAAGAAGAAAATGAGCAGAGAAGCTGTAAAGAACTGTACACTTTCGTCCTATTTTTCGACAATCAAAATTCAATCAAAGCAAATAAAATTTCGAAAGCCTATAGTTTGTTTCAGAGAGGAAAATACAAAAAAAAACTTCGAATTGCCAACAGAAACATATGAATACTACAATATAAGAAGCTCGAAATTTTCTTGTTGCTTAGAGTTCAATTTTTTATGTGCATTTTCATGCAATGTTCCGAATATTTTAGTTTATAAGCGCATATTAATAAAACTACCCACGCATTATTACTTTGCTACTAGCTACTCTTCAAATGAAGTGCAAAACGTTAGCAATATCTCAAGCGTGTGGCCACACATTTCATTTGTACTATTGTGGTCCCCACTCGACAATATCTTCTATACTTCAACAATTTTTCATCACAATATAGCCACAGATATGAATTGAGCTTAATATTATATTTCAATTTAGCTTGAATGTGTTTTTTCATGTGCTTCCCATTTTCAAATCTATTTTCTTATTTCGGCTTTATTGATTTGTTAGTGTTGAAGTGTCGATGTATCTGCAAATTGTATGGTAGTGTGTGCTATGCTTAGCTTTGAAGATAAAACAGTAGTCGTGATAAGGCTACACAGAGTTAGAAGATGAAAGCAGCACATCATTGAAGTCTAATCTGATTGGAATGAGCAGCGTAGTGCCTGATTTTATTATGTTTTGCGCTTTGAATACTTTTGTGGATTGCTTTGGCATGTGAGTTATTTATTTGTTTTGTTTCACTAACAAAATGCAATGTGAAGCATTTCTTCTTTTACAATAAATTGTGTCAAGAGAAAAAAGTTATCAAATGAATTGTTTTGTTTGGTTTGAAACCACAACAAGGATAAATTTCTGAAAAGGTGTACATATCCTATATTATATATACAGGGTCATAAGAAATACCTGTATACAACTTTTTTTATGTTAAATGAGATCAAAGTAATATTATATTAATTCTATATTACATAACATAGTCATTCGCTATTATAGTGATTATATAGTGATTACAGAACATCGTTTCGTAAGATTTTAGCTGTTTCACCTTTATGTGGACTTTTTTTCGGTGCATTTTGACTGTTTTAGGGTCCCAAATTTTGATGGGGCTTAGCATAAACCGTAGCATCTACAGAAATACTCGGAGATATCAGGGAAATCGCCCAATGATGCTTTTATAGTATTACATAATGAGTTTATACGAGTGAGATAATTAGAATTATCAACTATCTCTTATATAGTGATTAAGACTATAAATACTTTTCAATATCATAAATAATCAAACTCAGTTTTATTTTAATTAAATACCTTAATCACTGTATACGCACGATTCTTTGAGAATCATTGAGTTAATTATTCCAATTATCTCTCTCACATAAACTTACTTACACAAATCGCCTTAGGTCAACTTAAAATTGTCCACAACTTATTGGGCGGAATAGATAATTACATTCGCTGTTTTTCTGGCAACAAAAAAAACGACATCCCATTTTTTTTATTTTTTAATATTTTAAAATTACATAATTTTAAATTTGACGTACGACCCTGTATAAATGTACACATTTTTAAAATTCGCACATTCACTCATAAACATAGAAATTCATCAGTCAATCAAAACACATTTTTCCCCCATATATTCAAACTCAATCATAAACAATAAAGGGATGATTTATTCCTTTTATTTATTTTCTCAATTTCTATTCCAGTTTTATGCCGCCTAAAAATTATTGTAAAAAAAAATAATATAAAAATATTTATATTGACTACTTTATAGTGCGTTAAAATAAACAAGTAAAGCATTTTCTCCCCATCTCAACTCATTTGAATCAGATAAAGTTGCGATTTATTTCGCAAATAAGATTTATATGCAAATATAAAAATCTAAAAATTTGATTTATTTGTTATTGTTATTTGTAAACTTCAAGTATCGCATGTTTAACGAGTTTTTCAAATTGATTTTCATTTCCTCACTGATTTTAATAAATGTCGACAGCATATAAGAAATTAAAAGCAATATATTTATTAAGTAAGTAATCGAATGAGCGCAGAGAAAATAATTAAAATCATCCGAATATGCCATGGAAAAGCAATACAAATTAATTTCCCTCTAATTTATCAGTTTCAGATACAAAAATATCTAAAACTATAGAAATGCTGTGTATGTAAAGTTGGGCGTTTGCGGTAGCGTTTCAGTGGCGGAGAGATAGACAGAAAGCAAGAGTGAATTACAGCTGTCACTTGCGCTCGACCTGGGCAAAGTATGCGTGTAAGTGAGATACCGAAAGTGTTGGTAAGAAGATGCTACAACAAATCGTTTGTAAATAGCAAAATGTACCTGTGTATCTGCTGCTGCCTTTCAGTCTATTATGTTCACATTCTTTATATATATATATATACTTTTTTTCTTTTTCCCCATCTTCATTAATATTGACTCGCTGATTATTTTCGAATGAGACATAAAACTATGCCGACTATACTTTAGCCTGCTGCGGCCGTTTTGTGTATATGTGTATCTTTTAGTGTACGCTTGTCTGCTTGTATCTCTCAGATACACACGCGATTAAGTGTGCTGTTTATTTTTATGTTTGGTTTAACGCTTCCGCTGTCTGTTATTTGCGGCTAATATCGCAATGGAGATAAAGCGACGTTGCCGCAGGGCAAATATTGAAACATCCAAAAACTCAGTCGAAAGATGCTTAAAGCAGCAAAAAAAAAAGAAAATATTTCAAGAAGTTGTAACGAAATCAATAAATCGAATAAGAAAAAAAATTATAAGACAAAGGAAAAAATTTATTAAATAATAAAAAGAAATACTCCTGCAAAAGGAAACCGATTGCCTAAAGGGATTTGTATTTAGGCGTAAATTCACAATTGGATTTCGAAGTTTCAAATAAGATCAGAGTGCGAAAGTGAGAAATAAAATAGATAAACGTATCGTAATAATATCTATAAAATAAAACATTTGCTTTCAGTTGCCTTGATCTAGCGCAATTTTCTTGCTTTTGCCTCTATTTGAAACGTTGGCATTTCAAATTGGAATTTATGCAAATATGGAAAACGCTTTAAGCAGCAAACGATGAAAATGCTCATGCGACCTCGAGCAAATGGCTTAAACGCTCATTAGTGTCCAAACAAACAAACGCACAGAACCAGTAAAAGCAAAGCAAGTTGGATTATTGTGCCGCTCTGAAATTACATTTTTATCTCTCAACTCAACCGGACATAAAGAGAAATATAAAACTGCGCTTTGCGGTAAATTAAACCACATAATATTAAAATTCCCGCACAGCATTCAAAAACTGTAAAATCTCGCTTTTCCTTCGCTCACAACTCCACGCGTACCGCTCAGAAAGTGGAAAGCTCTAAAAGAAAAATGTGCGTCTTAAGTTGGAAAATTGCAGACAATTAATTTAAAGTTATGTGCGCAGATTGCATGAGAACTTAAAGAAGAAGTAAAATAATTCCACATAGTTGGATTTGTCGAGTTGGTATCATGCATTTTTAATGATGTTCTGAATGTTGCTCAGAGCGACGTCTCGCAAGGATTGCAGGGAATAAATGCACGCGGATTGCGTGACTTGCCTTTTGTCCTTTTCTGGTATTCGCTGACAATGAAAAGTGTATTTTTAGTGCAGCTCTATATATTTTATTTTTAAGTCATGCTTTGAAATATTTGCATATTAATATATTTGCTAGTGCCAAAACAAGAAATCAGCAAGAATGATACTGAAAAGAGAAAGGGAAATAGAGGGAGCATCCGACGTAGATGTTTGTCTCTATCTCTATGTCTTTCAATGAACATGTTTATTCCGTGAGCTACATAGAAAAGGTCACAGAATATTATAACATAGTCACAGAATATTATAACATAGCTATTTATGTGAGCCTTGAGCAGTAACCATAGAAATTCGTTTTCAAACTACAGATCAGTAATAAATTAGTCAAATATTATTTAAAATCGATTTGCGAATTATAAGTGTTATTAAGTTTTATTTGACAGTTTATAAACCACAACATTTAAATTAAATATGAATACGAAGTGAAGCTAACTAAAAGCTAAACACAAATGTTGAGAAAAAGCAGGAAGAGGCCAAAGCAGACACCCGTGACAACTCAATTTTTTTAGTTCAAATGTAATTTACGTCAGTCCCTAGAAAATATTACTCATGGAACATAGCTGCCATACAAACTTACAAATCGAATAATAATTGTTATAGTTTCACCTAACATTGCATAAGCAAATCGTCTGACGCAAGTTTTTGGATGCATTTTCAACTTAAAGTAATAAAAAAAATGCTGTTCAACTAATAAATTTTAATGTTTTATTAAAAATGTTTGCACTAGCTTTAATCACAGCAATATGAAATTTGGAATATTGAAATATTGTGCTTCGCGAAGAATATTTCTAGGAAAAGCCCACAGTTCTATGTATAGATTGACTTTCATGCCTATGAATATCTTTTAAATCATTCTAAATCATTTTTGTTATGCAATACCTTTTGCACAACTAAGAAGCTTATCAATGTATATAATAATATATGTAATAATAATATAATGAAATAGACTGCAAGCCTCAATGGAATTTAAGTAAAAGACGAACCGATTTAAACAAATAAGTATATACATTTATATTGCGCAACAACTCTAAAATCTATTTTAATAAACACGTGCAAATATATAGCAACCAATCCGTTTTAGTAAGAACTTTTATTTTGTGCAATTGTATTGGGAAATGCATTGTACAGAGAAAAAAATGCAGAAGAACAAAGAATTTAAATTGGAAATGCTTAAATTTTTTCCAGGTTTCTGTCGCATCATATTCAACAAATTTCTATCATTATTTCAACAATAACACTCTTAATGCGTTACATGAAAAAATAGAATTGCACGTCTCTTCACATGTAGACAGAATATCTAGCCACACGAGAACATGTTTTACACGATACACTCTCACACATGCAAACTTACTTACTTATACATATATAAATTCATACATGTATAGAAAGGACTTACATAGGTACAACGTGCAGCAGTGAAAACAAATGTTGAAGAGCATCTGAAGGCACGAATTGTGGAAGTAAGTAGTAAGGACATGATGGTGGATAGCATCTGTGGCGACACGGAGTATCACAACAACTGGGCATACTTGTCAAACCGAAATTAAAGTGGCCGACAAAAAAACAAAAGCAACATGAAGTAAGAACACAATGACACAAATGATAGCTTCAAGTCATGAGACAAAAAAAAAAAAGATAAAAATGAAACCCCAAGCACAAGAACATCAACATGAAGTAGTAGCAGTATCCTGCTTTGTTTTAATCTGGAAATGTGTTGTATAAGCCCTGTTAAATAAACGAATGACGTCAATGTAATGACGTACTAGATACATTTTTAGTAGGCATGCTTCACACTTGAAAGAATAAAATGTATTTTCTATGAGCTGGGTAAATTTTGTTCATTGAAACGTCACAATGTATGTAACAGAAAGATGTATGTAAAATAATGGTCAGATACCACATAAAGTGAATATATATAGTTTCATGATCCGCTCGATAGCATCTATAGACTTTGTTATGGTTTTACCACTGTAGAAAATCATGTACGACTGCTACAATGTGGAAGATATAATAATCTTCCAACTGAAAATATTTTTGCTTTGGCTTACTAGGTGCAGCAATATAGGCATATCAGATCTTAAAAATGTTGTGTTTGTTATAATCGTAACTAATTTTTTTTCTCCAACAGCCTTCTCAATCTTATATATATGTATATATTTTTTTTTTTTTTTTTTTTTGGTAAACATCTTCAAAGTTAATCACGACAAACATTATCATATGCGAGCACATTGAACTGATTTTGTATGAAACATGTGCTCTCTATTTTCGAATAGCAACTTCAGACCGCAAAACCCGAATGGCATTCATAGGCATTTTCTCAAATTGACTCTTGACTTGATTTTAGTTCACAATTGCTCCCCAGAGCAACATTCAATTATGTGGTTTCAGCGTGTTCAAAACAATTGATTTGGCAATTTAAAAAAGTTGTTTATTTTAAATGTTAAATAGACATTAGGGACATTGCAAAGTAGTAACAAAATTAAAGAAAATTAATATTTTACTACGTGTATGGAAAACACTTTACTTACAACTTTTGTAACATCAACTAGGAACTATTTGATTGTGGGGCATTTCCCATATTTCTTAATGTGACTTCCACCCAGAAGAGCGCTTGGAAAATCGAATTTCTATGACTATACTGAAACCTTGAATTTCAGTATAACAGCTCCGAATTGATCAACGATTTAAATGAACTAGCCAGACACACTGAAGATATAGCGCCGTTCATACTCATTGAACACATTTAGTATAAAGCCCTTTTATTTTTTGGTGTTACATCATTTTTGTATCGTAGTAATTTGAGAAAGCAATTAGTTCTTATCCGTATACATTGGTAGTCCTATTACATATTATATGATTCATAAGCGATATTTTTCTCTCTCTTTCGATTGATCAACCATTGATTGTTTTTTGTTAAGACTATAGGATACCCATGTTTCAGGGCATATTATTTTTTTAAATCAAAAACAAATTCCTTTCTTTTTCAATTTATTTTCACTTCATTCTATAACATATTTTCTTGTTCCTGCGAAAAAATTCAATTACAATATAATAAAAAAAAAAAATTATATATTCTTATTTGCCGACGCCTGCAGCTGCAAAGCCGCCACCGCCCCCGGAAGATGCGAAGCCACCACCACCGCCTGCGCCAGATCGAGCGCCACCAGCATTACTGAAAGCGCCTCCAGGACCAGCTCCAGCAGATGCACCAGGTACACCAGAGAAGGCAATCTGCGGCTCGGCAGATACGGCAGCAATAAGCAAGACGAAAGCGATCAGGAACTTCATATTGAATGCTGTTGTGTTTAGCTAGATGTGAATAAAACTGCTATAGAAATGACAAACATGTCACAGTATTTATACAAAAGTAAATGGTATGAAGTTATGCAAGATCAAATGAGTTACAGATTTTAACTCTCAGTTTGTAATTGCAAAATTCTAGCGAGTATATGTAATACTCAGCTTAATGCATTTATAATTACTCGAAACCTGTCAGAATAGTTTTCAAGCAAGTCTAAACCAAGTTTTGTGCTATATTGTCTCAATAGTTGCTTACGTCAAATATAAAAATCTATTCAAGTTTGACAAATTCGTTAGAAAAACTTAATTTTCAAGAATTAGAAACCTGCTTTAGGAAAGGTAAAGTCGCGCACCTACAAACATGATTTGTTGACTATAGTTTAAGTGTTTAAGTTAATAGTTCGAAAATAAGTTTTAATTCCGTACTTAGCTTTTACTACAATAAAAAAACCATTTAAGCATAAATTCTAAGTAAGCTTCAAGCAAGTAATTAAAGAACATACATTTCGCAAGATATATTTGCATTTAACGTTAAACGAAGCAATTCACTTTCAACATTATTTGATTCTGCGAATTGATATTAACTATCATGCTACAACTTTTATAGACGTATGCAACTTAATCGTATTTCGAAGTAATATAGAATGTTGTATTCTAACGACTATAAATACTGAAGCTGGAACACTGTTTGAGCATCAGTTCAAGTTGAATCTTCTCTGAGTAAACAACAAACCAATCAACCATGAATTTCAAAGTTATTGTCGTTCTCGCCATGATGTTGGCCGCTGCCCTCGCTGCTCCTCAGGCTGCTTCATCTTCAAGCGCTGCTTCCGGTGGTGGTGCCGCATCATCATCCTCTGCTGCATCAGGTTAAATTTCTGCAATCAGTAAGCTGCAAAATGCTAAAAATTATTCCAAATTGTTTGTCTCTGTTTAATACTTTACAAAGGAGATGATGTTTGAAGAATAAATTGAATTTAAATTGGAAAGCAAATAGTTATTATTGTTTATTCAATATCTTATTTTTGTACTCTTGACGAATAACTTAAAAATAAATAGCAGTTACTTAAGAAAAAGGTATATACAGGGATTGTATGTGATTGAATTATGGGCTTTTGTTTATGGACTTTTGACTTATGTATATGTACTCATCCGAGACCTGCAGCTGTTTTCCACAACTTTTCGTACACCGCATATACACTCATTTATACGACTCAAACTGAATAATAATTTAACTTTCAATACCAACGCCACCGCTACCACTCAGAATATTAGTGATCTTGCGGTATTTAAGTTTTTCTCATTGGACGTAAACGGTATTTACATAAAATGAGTATACGTTTTAATATTAAAAGCGGTGTAAGTATGATACACCACCGCAAGATCGTTGTCTTTACCGCAAAAAATGGTAGCATAGCACACTGCGTTTCTATGTCACATTTCTAATAGAGTCGAAGAAGCCATGTGAGTGAGTGCGCGATATAGATAAGAGGCGTGTTAGCGTGCTTTTTCGCACTATTTTCCATATTCGATTTTGTGCGCTCATTTAAGTTGCATTTGCTATTGTTTTACTTTTCGAATGTGTATATAAGCGTTATACATATAATGCTTAGATACAAACATGCGATGAAAAACGATGTTCTGACACAGACACGATGCACTTGGTCTTACGAGTGATGCATACTCTATTGACTGCATTCATGAAAAGGATGTGGATAAAATGATCGAATAATTTGCAGTTGAATTTTGGTGGTGGCATTTCTAATGACCTTGCATCAGTAATTTTATGATTTCTCGTCTCCATGCCGATCGACTTTCCCGAAGTAAAACTTTTTATGTCGTAAAACCATTGTGAAGCGTCTACCATTTTTTGGACCTACCAGCAAATCAGCTTACTTCAGTTAAACCCCTCGTATGTTTGAAAACCCTTTTAATGGTGCATACAGTACATTTTAATGTAAGAGTGGCAATGTACAACTGACTTATAGCAAATTTAGGCGGCAAAATATACTTGCAGACTGTATGTGTATGTACGAGTGTGTTCATGTAGTACAGCATTTATGAATGAAACCAAGTCTACACAAACAGCAAACAGAAGCAAATATAGAAAGAGAGAAAGAGAAAGACAGAGAGCAATTTACAAATGCTATACAGCGCACAGCTGATGCTGTACAATTTTAAACAAACATAAAGTAAACGCAATTGCTACAGCATTCTGCTTAGTTCGCTTTAACAGCGCTGTTCACAGTAAAAAATACTCGTATCGAAGCCAACCACTTCTAAGTACATCCGCTGTTAATTTGCAAGTTCATTTTAATATTAAAGCAAACTGTTAAGCATTGCGCAGCTGCTGTTGTCTCGTATTCTGTTAAAATGTCGACAGAAGGTTTTGCTTCTTAGAAATTGTTTAGTTTAGTTGTTTCAAATGCAGCATTTCAGTTCAAAAAGAGACGTGGCGCGCAATAGACGTGGGTCAAAATCAAAATAAACCTGTTAAGCATCAAAATAAAACCAAACTACGAACATTGAACCGAATCAAGTATTTTAGAAGCAAGCCTTTTTCTTGGCAAAAAGTGCGTATACGTATGCTTTCCTACTGTTCCTCGAACACTTGAAACATTTAAAAGCGTTTTTAAACTGTACTTCAAAAAGAATTTTAGCTACTTAGCACGCTTACATATATTTGTATGTATGTGTCAACTTATAATCGTTTAAAAGTACATATGTGTGTTTATTCGAAAAATTTCGGCTTATGTTAAATTCCGGTTATTTGTTTCTATTTAAGTGTTTGCCTTTCGCATTGTTACAAGTAAGACGCGCGTAAAATAATTTTGGGTATATATAAAAAACAATAACAATACACTATCTTAGAATGAACAAAAAAAAAAGAAGTATAAAAGCCGCAGTTATCTTTTTTTTTTAATCTGCTGACCAAATGTTGCCATTTAACTTGTATTCTTACATTTTTATTCTAACACATTTTTCACGCTGAGGTTTTTAATGTTAGCGCATTTTTATTGTTTGATAAGTGAGAAGCCTTCCCGACCGACTGCGCTTTGTTTGTTAAAAGCGCCAGGCCATTGCCCAATTTGCCTCTCAGCTTGTCCATTGAACAAGAAAATTCTGTGTGTGCGTGTGTGTGTGTATGTGTGCGGTATTATTCCGTGCTGTGTGTACGTTCATTTAATGTTCGCTTTACGCATGTTTACTGTCATCATTATTTTCAGTTTGTTTGAGTTTTAGCGTGTGCCGAAATGTGAAGAGATGTTGCCAAATGTTCGATGAGTTTATTTAGGCAGTAACAAAAACTAATTGACATATTTTATTGTTTACATACAACAAGGCTTGAATGTATGTAGAGGAAACAGGTGCTCTCACTTTTGGAAAATCTAATAATAAAATGTCTCAACCATTAAATAAAGCAATTAAGCACATTCCAGCCGTACTACAAGTTTACACAGTATATTAAAAGCCTTCTACGCTTTTATGTCTCGCTTTTTGGCCTTTATGCAAATGGTGTCTAACGTGCACTCACTCGTAGCAATCAACTAGGCACACACTAACACTTTATTTATATGTATTTGTATATGCAACAGTGCACACTAACTAACACACACACTTATCCAGTCACTCACTTAGTATGGCAAGCATTTTATATCAAACATCAAGCTAGCGCGCCGCAAAGTATGCAAAAGTGTTCCACGCTCAATGGCATCTATGACAACCACAACGACAGCAACAACTACAACTGCATTCCCAGTTTCATTAGGCGTTACATGGAAAATAAAAAAAGTAAAAAATAAAAATTGTAAAAAAGAAAGAAAACTTTTTTAGAGTGTTGGTACTGTATGCATGTATGGCCCTGTGCTTTAGTGTGTCTCTATATGATTTGTTAATGAAATGCAAATGCAAACAAATCCACAGACACATACATCCATTCACTTACATTACATTGCCTTCAGTGGCACTCAACGTTAATAAAGTTAGCTAGCTGCAGACTGCAGTCATTTGTCGATGTCGAAGTCAACACAACGCTCACTCCACCCAATCTATCATACAGCTTTCCTTCCTGACTGACAGGTTGCATTCTTTCACTTTTTGTTTCTTTTTGATTTCTAGTTGACTGTGTTTTAATATTGCACTGCAAACACTTTAATTTTCAAGTCTAGCGCACAGCGCAGAAAATATGAAATTAGTATAATTTTAGCTTTTTTTTATGTTGATATAGATTTGCTAACCAGCACTCAGTTGTTATTATAGCTTCTTTCTAATTTAGTGTAAAAAAGTAAAAATATTAAAAACATTAAAATAGCTGCGCTAGCTTAAGCTACATCTGGTATCCTGCGTAAAAATATATAAATCTATTTAAAGCTCTAGTATTACAGTTTCTCTACTACGATTTGATAATTCAAATCAAAGGTTGAATATTGGTTCGTTAAAGGGATATAAATAATTTTGAACTTTTATTCAAACCATTAAATTCGATCAAGCAAGATTCTCAAAGTAAACTTTAAACTAGTTACAATTTTCTTCTTCTTGAGAGCAGATCTTTAGTACAATTATAAGGCCTAACTGAAAACTAGTTAATCTAGAGAAGAAAACATAATTATTGTTTGCAAAACTCATTTTATTTCTCAACTCAAACTTCTTTTAGCTCAATACACTTAGCCTACCGATCTTATAATTTTTCATTGTCTTCTGAATTTACGATTTTCTAAAGAATTGAATATAGTCGCAGAGCATAAAAGCTGAAGTTCCGTTGAAATGATCTGGTGGAAGATCACTTTTTGCTAAGTGCATAAGTTTGGCAAAATATATACGCATATTATTGGTTGGCTTTTTCAAGTTAATCGATATGAACTATAACTTGTAAATCTCAAAAAAAAAGTTTCGCACAATCTAGTTGGCCGACAAACTCACTTTCACCTTATTCAGATTCAATTCGGCAGGGAAACCTACTGTTTCATAATCATCGATGAGTGGTTATGGATACAAAATATTCATACAAAATAATTTCCCTTCGTTCACATGGGCTGCCCAGAGTTCAATGCACAATTTCTCATGCACAATTTATCTCCAATCCTTTATCATCAGTCAATGGATTTTAACAACCATTTCAGACCTCTTTCGAACGCTCCGAAACAAATACGAAAAAAAAATTTTCATGATCGTGAATTAATTTAGCTGAACAATATTTTATGGTTGTTATCGAAGAAGCAAAGCATAAACTTCTTTTAATTTAGAATCGAAATGCAAAAGTTGTTTGCTTTCAATGAATGTTAAACATAAACTAAGTGACGAGATTCATGAAACTTGTATTTTATTTTTTTTTGGTAAAGTTACTAAAAAAAAACCTTATTGCATTTTTTTATGCTACTGCTACTGAAAAGCAAACTTGTCAAGTTGCACTTTGGGTTCTAATTAAACATAAAGGTCAATAATAATAAATATATACCAAAATAAGTATTTTTAACGACTCGAATGTTACTATATATATATATATAGTTCTAGAATAATCACACATTTTTAGCTGCTTAACAGTATAGTCACGGAACTATTTATAATATGATATATACCATTCTGGGCACTGCACCGCAGTTGAACTATTTTCATTTTCCTATGATGTGAGACTCGTTTCTGAAAACATTAGATATTATATCGCTTATCGAATTTTGCACATAAATTTACAATTCTAAGACACTTCAGCAAATCTTTTTTAATGCACAGTTCAAAAGTAATAAAGACATTTTAATATGTATGTGGATGCGTTTAAATGTTTAAATGGCCATAAAATCGTTTCGAGTGTGTGGCCTATGAGATTGCATGACATAAATTTGATTTGTTTTTTTTTTTTTTTACATAGAGACTATAATTTTTTCTTTCTTTTTCATTCAAGCATACTCAATAATATTAACTACTAAGGACTTAAAATTTTGCCATCAATCAAACTCATTCCAAAGCACACACCCATGCATTTGAAAATAGCAAAACAACTTTGAACATTTTCAAATCGCCTTGTTGCATATTGTCGGCTCTAAAGTATAAAAGCAAATTCTGTTGCATATGAATTTAATTAAACTCAACCAAGGCGCGGTAGTTTAACAAAGCCGCATAATAGTTTTCCATTGGCTTGAAAACAAATTGTTAAGCTAAAGTCAAAATTAATTTTCAATAGACCTCAAACTAATCCGCAGACTTAGAAGGCGACAGATCTACACACGTACTACTAGTGTTAAACAGGATTATTTATGTTGATATGTGCGACAAGTTGCGACAGTGGATTTAGTAATTTATTATTTATTATACGGACTTATTTATTTATTGTATTAGGCTACTTTTGATTTCCATTTAATTCAATTTATTTGCGATATTTCAAATAGTGCCCCAACTCAGGAGAAAATTAGAGACACTTGGGAGCTAGCTAGATACAACGCGGGAGCGCGATAAAGAGGTAAAGGAGAGCTGTCTGGAAAAGTCACTTATCTGCTTATCTTGATGTGATCCAATGGGCGACGGTAAAATATTCTCCAAACGAATTCATTATAATTTGCGTGCGCGTGCTTCATACAAACTTTCTGGCATTCTTTGTATGCGTATGTTTGTATTATATCTGTGTGCATGTGTATCTGTGTGTTCGATTGTATCTGCGTATGACTGTGCGTGCCAAGGCATCAACTAAACGAATTTGCCGCTGCTGCATGCCAAAACTAAAACAGTCTCAAACAGGCTTGAGCGCACAATAAAAATACGCATACGCCTCGTTCTCTGGCCATATTCAACCAGAAGTAGGTGAAGGAGTATGCGGCAGGCCCAAAAGCATCTCTTCTCGAAATATAACGAAATGCATGAAATCAGTTGAAATGCGCCCCAATGTGTCGTCGTATATTCTCGGATTATGATTATGTGCATAAATAACGCACAAATCTCAATGAACAAGCAGCTGTTAGAGGAGATTGGAAAGCGATGGGCAGCTGAGCTTATTATATTGCAATTTATTTTGTGTGTGTGTATTTGTGCGTATGTTGGATTTTTCTGAAACAATCGCAGCCCAAAGCAAAATTTAAGCCACAATTTCATGAATTGTTCGCACTACAGTATTCGTTGTTTTTCACAGTTTAACCAAACCAAAATTTTTTTGGGTTTGTGGCTGTAGCTTTCGAATTCTACATGCGCAGCTGTTTTGCTTTATATGTCACCGTAAATTCTACTTTTAGCTATTTTATTGTTATTTGTCATTTCAGTATTATATGTAATAAGCGACAGTATTCTGGCAACTCAATAACTCACGCTCAAGTGGCATAATGAGTGATTAAGGCTCAATGTGACTGAAACTGAAAGTGGGAAAAATTTTCAAAATATATTTGACACGCTTATTTTCAAATTACGCAAACACACATACACAAAATGGGCTGCAGTGGCACACAACTTTTGAAAAGCAAAAATTTCATATATACCAGTATATTCAGTACACAGAAACTAAACTATCAGTTTTCTTCGGCATGTAGCTGCTTTGTTGATAAGATACGTTTGTATTAAGTTCTACGTTGTAGCTAATAAATGTGAAAATTATCATCTATATTTTCACTTGAAAATGGTGGGTGAGCTACACTAATTGACAGAAAGATTGTTTTTTTTTTTGTAATTTATGTTAATCTGGGTTTTAGCGAGACCTAAGATCTTCTATTCTGTTTTATTTTTTTTTTTTTTTTGATTTTGACAACTTAATGTTGGGTCTGAGCGCTGGCGCAAAGCAAGAAAGAAATTAGTTAAATAAAACACTCAAAATAGAATTGGATGTCGGAATCTTTATTATGACCCGAAAGAACCATCTCTGACATGACCGCAACTACGCTGTAGGTGGTCTATTCGGAAGGTCCAATTTTCGATCACTGTTTCCAGGATTGCTACTGTTTCTCGCGAGTTACGCTTATATGTCTTGAATCATAGTTGGCTTATCGACTATGATTTTTGATTTCATATAACTCCAAACTCCTATAACCCCAAAGAAAAAGTCCAGGTGCGATATCACACGATCTAGGCGGCCAGTCGACAGGTCCGAATCGCGAAATTAGGTGATCACCAAAATGATTTATCAATAAAGCCATTGATTCAATTACAGGTCACAAAAAGTCCCTTATCATGGTGTGGCATTGACGGGTATGTTATGTCCTGCCGCATTTTTAAAGACCGATACGGTACGGACCGATTATTCTACCTGCACATAATCCACACCAAACAGTGCAATTTTGTAAATGTAATGGTAGATCGAGAATCTTTTCGGGTTGCTCATCAGCCTAAATGCAGAAATAGTGTTTATTGACGTATCCATTGAGCCAGACATGTGCCTCGTCAGTGAACAAAATTTGATGCGAAAACAACGAATCTTCAATGAGCTGTTGCAGAGTCTATTGACTGAAGTGAAATCATATATTCAAGTTTGGCGGCTTAAGTGCTTGAACGAGTTCGATTTTGTCAGAAAGACCGAGACCAAGATCCTAGAGTAAAATTCGCCAAGTGGCTCCATACGAGAGGCATAGATGCTGCGTAAGTCTCCAAATCGATTGGTCATGGTCTTCAGTCACACACTCCGCTACAGCTGCAATATTCTCCTCACTTCGCTATGCTTAGTTTGCAAATATTTGTGAATTTCATCTGATCATTATGAAATTTGAAGGAATGCGCAAAAGCAACACAAAAATTTCTTATACAAAGCTCTGGTATATTGGAAAAGATTGAATACGATCAGCTTGTACAATATACGATCATTCAATTAACTCCAATAACTCTAAAATACAGCATTTAATTTTCGCTACAGCCCAAAATTTAACACTTAGCAGTCATAAATAACAAGTTTAATCCTTGCTACAGCTAAGCGTATCCCATTGGCATGTTTTAAATTTGCTCACCTGTGAGTACCATAAGCATATAAGTGTATATGTGTAGGTCTGGAAATTTGGGGCTCGTGTTATATTTCATAAATTTCACTCTATGCACGCCTGCAGCACGCGGAAAATAGTAAGGTTGGCTTCATCATTTGAATATCTTTGCTACTTTTTGTTGCACGCTGCTTTTGTTGGCATTCTTCAAGCTGAAAAATATTTCTTGATTTATTGTTGTCGCTTCGTTATGACGCGTTTTTTGTTGTTACATTTTTGTTTGTTTTTTTTTTATATTTTTTTGTGAAATAATATATTTTTTTGTATTTATAATACGCAACAAATTGTGGCAATGCTAACAATATGCTTTTCACACGCGCACACATATATATAAATACTACACATACATATATACTAATGCTACTAGCATCGTGCCGCTGACAGACAATGGCAACTAGGCTGTGCGCGCATATATGTGTATGTGTTTGTGTGTGTGTGTCCGTTGCTGCTTTGCTCGCCTTAATAAAGTCGCCGCTTAAAGTCTCGACAATGACATTGTGCGTACACTTACACATACATACATATAGAGACTCACACATTCTTTTCCGTTTCCGTTGTGCCGCACAGCGCCATATTTCTGCACCGCAGCGCGCATTTGTCTTTCTTGCCTGTTTGCAACTGCCAAGTTTCCTTGATTTTCTTTTTGTCTTCTTACGAGTACATACATTTCTTTTTCATTCTCGCTCGCTTGGATCTTGCTTTAAATGCCAGTTGCGCCATAAATTTCACTTTGTCTCGCATTTAGCCTTTAATACCAAATAGTGACATACAAGTATAGGCACACATATGGCAGGCATATGCGCCTCGCTACACCACTCTCAAGCTCATTTTGTGGCACATTTTCGCATTGCTTTTATTAAGTGCAAATTCCGGGTTGTCTATGTACTTGAAATTATCGTACGTTGCGAAAAAAAAAAATTAAAATAAAAAAATTACATTTAATCAGTGCTATTTGTCAAAATTATTCAAATATGTCGCTGGTTATAGACATGCCAAATATGTATGTTAGATTTCCCCACAGTCTGCGCTCGATTATTTGAATTATAAAGTAAATGAGTTTTTGTAATGTCTGCCAAAGAGCGTTTTCACTTTTAGCTGGCGCTTTGCCATTAAAATGCCATATGAAATGATTATACGTGCATGTATTGTACATGTACAGAGCGCACTTTGCAGTCATCATATATAAAAGTACTTGAAATGCCTCATAAATGTGTAGATGTGACTTTAATAGCTATGTTTGCAGTATTAACGTTCCACTGGCTTCAGTTTCAGTTTCATTTATGAGTTGCGTGCTCTGTTTTGTATGCCAACTTGACGTATATACGCTATATAATATAATTGTATATTATTATTCACTGTTCGCAAACAAATCCCTTAATTACTTAAAACAAAAGGCTGCAGTCTTCTTCATCATTTGCACATTAATGTTTCATAAACTCGTTAAAAGCTTTGCGCGCTTTTTAATTTTTAATTATTAAATATTCTTGATTTTTTTTTTTTTTTTAAACGCGCAAGTGCGAAAATCCTTACGAAAGCAGCTCAGTGTTTGCTGCATCCTTTCACCGACTTCCGTGTATATTTAGCTTTTCATTCTATTTGCTGGCTCCTTCTTGCCGCGTCTCGTGTTTGCTTTAAAAGCAGCAATTAAACAGTTATCCATATTTAGTTGATTACACTCATCTTCAAAGCACTTTTCTGCTTTAAATACGCTTCAAGTAAACTTATAATTTTAGTACATAGGAATATGTCGTATAGTTTGTAATGCATTCAATAAGGCTTACACGATTACAAAATGTACGTAGGACATGTCCCTTCAGATTTCGTCAGTACCTTTTTTAAGATTGGACCAATTTATGAGCTAGTCTCGTCTAACTTTATTTTAATGAAATTCTAATTTTGTGCGATATCCCAAAAAGTGAGAAAACGGATATTTCATTGAAAAACTATTCAAAGAAAACTTCCTGCAAATTATAGGGAACAGAACTAGATCATATTGTATTAAATATCTATAGACAGATTAAGGTTAAATCAACATAGCAACCTACCTCGCTGCACAATTAGCATAAATATGAAGTTTTTATACCAAACCGTCGGATATATCAGTATGTTTCGACTAGATGAAAGCTTTGCGCTATAATGTAGCATAATAAGGATTTATAAGTAAGAGAGATCAGCTACCTACGCTAGTTCATGTCTGCATAGTGTTGAGAGTCAAGCTCTATTGTAGTTAGGACTGACCAATTTTGTAGGAAGCGCACGATCCTTTTTGACTCGCTCTCTTCTTTGAATAAGGTATGCCCCATTTAGGCCAGTTAAGTCTTGCTTAACTACTGGTCTGTGCTGACTCCAGTTTCTTGATGCCAACTGTAAGTAGTGGTTATACATATATCTATACATAGTTCTGACTTGGATTGAGTAATCAACTGGCAACATCTGCATTGCAAATTCGTCACTGAGCAATTGAACGACGATTACATTCTCAAACACGCCAGGAAAGGGTTAGACTTTAATATAAATTTTCTGGTTCTCGAGTTAGCAACTAATTATTTCGTCGAGCTATTTCTCATTTCTAGGATCGAAAGGAACAACTATGCTATGAATATTTAAACATGTATTGAAACATGGCTTTGAATTAAATGCGTATAAAGGCAATGTTTATTTCGGTTTAACCGAAAGAAAAAATTTTATTGTTGATATTTTCGTTTTTATTTAATTTCTATTTATCGCAGTTATTTTTCAGTGCTTGTTTGTGAGTATATATTCTCGAGAATCATGGTAACAATTTTTTTTCTATTTACAAGTATACATAGCTGGTAACTAAATAACTTTGTTTTATGCAAACACACTCGCGTTTTCCAATTTACGACTGCAAAAAATTGTTTCAACTACGCGAGAGGACAGCTAAAGTAATAAAAATGAACGCACAACTCGCCTGCATAATTCAAGAGCAACAAATTTAATTATTTTAATTAGCTGTTGTTTGCACAAAGCATTGCATAGTTATTTTCCAGCTTTGTCATGGACAGTGTGTCCTTTGAATGCGAGACAGAATAGTACAAATAGAGAGTAATAAAAGTTTACCAAACAGCATAATCTTTAATTTAAGTTTTTCAATCTATTATTCAATATATTATTTTCTATCAGATACATAGATTTAGCTTGCCAAAAAAGCCACACTTAATAGCCTCAACATCGTGTTTGAAATGAATTGTTAACGCCAAATGTTACAGCTGACATGACACATCCGTTCAATAGCAACACGAAAGGCGACAAGTATAAAATGACTGCAATTTGAATGTATATATGTATCTGAACAAAAGTGAAACTAAAAGCGCAAAATTGGCGCCAATAAGTGTCAAGTGTAAGTGAATCGATGCCATTTTAACGCTATTTTGTTTCATTTGATTCTATCGGCACGAGAACGCGCACAAAAGGTCGAAGGGTAAACGACTGCGGAAACAAAAACGGAAACGCACTCTACAAGTGACAGCGGAAACGCGTGCCAATGCAAGTGGCCAGCTCAACTATTGTCAGCATTCATAGTTACTTGTATTTGTGTATGTGTGTGTTGACATGCAATAAGTCTTAATTTGCTTGCAGTTTTCAACAAGAATTCATCAAATTCAATACTGTGATTTGTGTACATTAAAGTGGGAAAGAGGACATGTTGAAACATTATCCAAGTGAAAATCGATTTAATTAATACAAATAGTGCAAAGTAGTTACAAATACCAGTCGTAAATCTTCTTTGCCACTAAGCCTTATGCGCTCACATAAGTTGCATGCAACATGTTGACGACACATCATCTGCATCACTTGCATCATCACCGCGGCAGCACAGCTATTGAACTGGACAAGATTACCAATCTGAATACTGTGAGTATGCAAATTTATTTGTATAATTTTTTTTTCAAGATTAGGAAGCAAATTGTAATAAAGTATTTCAAAGCTTTTCCTATCGATGTTAAATAACTCGGCTATTTTGTAGCACTATGAACGGCAAAGCATGTCATTAACGATTGAACTTATTTATTAGCTGTCAAATATGAAATTAGACGCCAGTCCGAATTTTAAGGGGGTGTTTATCTTATAATTGTAGATTCAATAATGATGTGAAGTACAATTTTGAATACATATGCTGAAGAATAAATTATTATTTGTTTTGAGTACAAATCTTATCTGTAAATGGAGCTCTGGAACTTTTTTTTTTCTTAAATTAGGCATTGAGACAAATACAACTAGCTCAAGATCAAGAAAATTAAACCATCCATTGAAAAGTTCTGATACTTAATGAGAATACTTAAAAAAAAATATTTTTAATCATGTAATATATTATAGGACAAGCATTTTAATGCATTTCACACAAACTCGGCGTATCAATAACACTACTTATAGAGTTATAGTTCAAGATAGAATTCGAAAGACACGTTTTGGCAATTGGCCAAAACGTGTATTAAAATTTTGTGCTCACATTTCTTTGAGCTTGGTCAAATTTTGATACATGACATATCTCTGCGAAAATTCTGGTTACAGAGATATAGCGTAGTTTATATTAGATTTTGCAGTATTAGTTAATTATAAGACATGCACAGGCAAACACGGGACAAAACAAATAATATAAGTAACAATGATAATGATAGTAATAACAATATACTTACTGCGTACTATATTCTTTCATACTGCTTAAAAGACTTGAATAATTGGAATGCAACCGCTATAACAAGCATATCGTGTTTTGCTTATTATGTACAACATTTTCGTTGTAATTTGCATAACAATCTCAGCATTAATTCATTGCAACGTTTACTTGCTTGTTTGTTTGCATTGCAAATATTTTGCTCAATTTCTCAAGAAGTGCAGCTCATTGTAGCATGCTTCGTTCAAACTCGTAGTTCAGCGCCACTCATTTTCTACGCACCGTTCGAGTCGAAAAATAAATAATACGCAAATAAATAATTAAAATAATTTTCGACAGCCATGCCTTGCGACAACTAATGAACTAGATAAAATAGCAGCTATAGATATAACATAAAGTACGAGATACAATCATTAGTTATTTGATATTTTAATAGCTAACGATGTTTCCAATTAGGCCAACGTTATAATTGGAAATTTTAGCTGTTGCCATAATGTTCAGTATTCCGTCAACATAGTGGACAAGAACGCCTTAGCTAATGCAAACATGTCTCAAGTTGAGGCGTTAAGTCGGCTCAAAGCGGAAATTCAACTTGGCTTGAACGCCATCGGAGTTAGTCAGTCAGTCACTCATAGCGCATTTCTTTTTTTGTTGGCTTAGTTGTTGCCACTCAGCGGCGACTGTCCAGTTTCATGGTAAAATGTCTGGCGCAGACACTTTGTGAAAAACGAGACGTTGCCAACAAGAAAAGTAGCAAATGGATTGAAGGAAGGGAAAGCGTTTTACAAAAAATGAAAAATGCTCTGCTAAAATTTTACAGCAGAAGCAACGAGCGGAGTAAAATGTACTGAGACGTGTAGATGTCCGGAAAACTTTTACACTATAAGCAGTCGAGGCAGCAGAAAAAGCGTGCAACACGTTTATTGCCATTCATTATATTCTCGCGAGCTGTTGCGCAAAGTAATGAAGCACTTTCGCTCGATTTTCTTTTCGCTATGTTCCGGAAAAGTTTCTTTGCCTTTTCTTCATAACCTTCACACATAGTGTGAAATGCCCTATCATAAGTTTTCCTCTAAATTTGTAACACAGTGTAGTTGATGTCGGAGATTATCTTTACTTTCTAGTTGAATATAAACTGCCTCGAAAGGATCAACCTCTTTCTTTAATTCTACAGAGAAAATGTATTGTAGTAGTTATAGAATTTTGATAATAATCTATAATATTAATAGCCAAAAAAATATGCCATTTCAAAGATTTTCCATTTCATATTTTCTGTGTACGAGGCCACAACCACTGAACATATTTATGGAATGTAAATGCGCATTTAAAGTGTATTAAAACGTCGACTACACCGAAAAAAAGTTAATTTTGCAGTTGTATTTCGACATGTTTTTGCTTTCGAAATGTTTTAGCTATTTTTATTTTTAATGCATCGCATAAGGAAAAAAGGAACAAACGAATCGGTAAGAAAAATTGCTGCTGTCTACAGCAGTAGAAAAAATAATAATTTGGCGCTGCATAATAAACGAACTAAAACAGAGAATAAAATATTTTGATCCTTTTCAACACTATCAGTAGTAAAGTTTTAAATTTCTCTAACGTTTCGAAATTGTGGCATTACATTCAGCTATATACAACAAATTCGACTCACTAAAGCATCCATTTGCACTAGACAATCATCTAATCTAACTGCTAACTGACAAACTTAGAGCAAAAAACAAAAACTACCAATATGTCTTCATTAATTTCGAAATATATACTAGGTAGTTATAATGGTTATATGGTTGAAAACAATCCGACCAACAAATCTAGTGGAAAGTGGATAGCGGAAATAATGCTTAAGCATTACTTTCCGGATATTTAACTGTTGCAAAAATTGTCTGAGTTCTCATAACTCACCAAAGACAACAGAAATTCACTAATAAGCAAATTTCAATTTTCTGCGCCTCATTTTATGCTATAGTAATGTTATATGCGCAACTAGATTGACTTGATTGATAATGTAAACGGAGCGCATTCAACTCACTCAAATATTGATTCAAGTGTTCTTGAATTGATTCCATTCAAGCCGAATCGATTGAAGTGGATTGATTCAACGTTAAAGCATCTTATCGTCTTTTCTTTCTTATGCTTTGCACTTTACTGCTTGAACAATCATTTCAATCTATGTATATAGATTGTATGTAGCTCTTTAGATACAGCAACAATGGCAAGAACACCATTTGCAATTGTATCTGAGTAATTGTATTCAGTTCAAAAACGCATATGTTACATTTGCGATTCAATGCTGCTGCTGCTCTTCTGTTCGACTTCAATACGTTGTTCAGATTTCTGCTTTCGAAACTGCTTATTTGTGTTCAGTTGAACTCATACGCATTAAGTTTGCTGGCGGCGACGAAAGGTCTAACCGAGTTCAAGGCTACTTTGCAGTTTGATTCTTGTTGCTAGCTTCATTTCCTGTCGGTTTGTGAGTCGGAAAATTGGACTTGTTCACTTTCGGTCAGTTGGTTTGATTTACTCCCTCGTTCGTTGATTGTAATTATAGGATTTTGCAATATGTTCGTGTTACTGCTACTCTTCATCCTTCATGCTTTTGCACTTGCAGTTGTTTTTGGCTTTGTTAATGCGATTTTCAATAGCTCTTTCCACATGATTTTATACTGCACAATAATAGTGTGCAAGAGTTGTCTCCCCATAATGATCTTTTCTATGATTTCATCTGAAAGGTACTTCGATTATTATTAGATTTCAATCAAAAAAAGTTGCATTTAAATTAGAAAATGTTATGTAACTTAAGTTTTTTAAACATAAAGTTACTTTAATAAAGCAGCAATAACTTTATATATTTCTTAAATTCTTTAAAATATATTTTTAATGGAATAAGCAAACGAATGGGCAACAGACGATGGCGACATTTAACACGCTTCGTTAGCTGCATTGGCCTTACATAGGAATATTTATGGGATCCTTGTGTGTTTTCAAACTGTATGAAGCATTGACTATACATAAACGCATACCAGCTTATTTAGAAAACCATACAAACACACACGAGAAAAAGTAACAACATTAAATTTACACGCACGACTGACGCCTCAAGTGGTCAGCTACGATACATTCACACAAAAACTATATGGGTATCTAAAAGCAAAACTTATTCGAACCCACGCTGCGATGGTAGATGGATGAAAAAATAGACAACAGAACACTATTGTGAGTGGAACTATAATGTTGTTAGAAACCATTATTCCCGACAAATGAGCGTTTGTTGCAGTTTTAATTTCCGTTTACAATGCTTGCTTGCTGCACCTTTCACATTTTTTTTTTTGTTTGTGAATTGCTTCGAAAACTTTTCCTTAGCAGTTTTCTTCATGAGGAACATCACAAAGACGCATAGAAAAATTCTTCTCCGTCAACTTTCTTTCACAATGCTTGCAGCAGTATTTCAATTTTACGCTTCAACTGAATTGACGCAGCGATGAAAAAGCAAGAAAGAAGTCGGGTGTATTCGACTCCAAGATATCCTGTATGTAGAATTTATTTGTTTAGTAGTTTTGAACCAATGTGGGATATTATGTTATAAATTCTGTCTAGCTTAAAGCCCGGGACGGACATGAGAAAATATACTCAAGTTAAGGAAAACTTCATATAAAAATGTTCGAAAAACAAAAACCTTTCATTATCCCCACTGTTCTATAAAGGTCCGGTCAGACGAGAGTTTAATTTGTAGAATGGTTATTCCTGCCTGGCTATATCGACTCGATATTTGAGGTTGATCAAGTATATACTATTTCTTCCTGGCTGTTAAATACATTTGCATAAACCATAGATACAGAGTACAGAAACATTACAAAAATACTTACGCAGCAAATGCATCCCTTGCAAGATAAATACTAATTTACAATGTAAATTTCAGCACATGTAATCAGTCTTATTTCTGTTACATATAGTATATTTATATATATATACTTAATATATAGATACTTAATATATAGATTAACTTCGATAAATTGTAATGGTCGGGATCGAGCTCTTAACTGAAAATTTCATTTAATAAAATTTGTATATGCTACAATTTACAAATTGTTTTCAAAACTTTTCCGACGATCAAAATTTAACCACTGAAGTTAAAGTAATGTTCAAGAAGACCCATGACTAAAATATGAGGAAAGGATTAAAAAAAGAAAGAATATTCCACTTTTCTTTAAAACAAAGACTTGAAGAAAAAAAGAATTACTTATTTCAAAGAATAACAACAAAAAATGTGCATCAAATACTTTTCTTTGCTTATAATGGAAGAAGTTTCGCAAAGTAGTTGTAGTCTAGTCTAATTTGTTGACATGCATATTACTTTTTACTTCCTAAGGCTCTGATTTTCCCACATATTTAAGGACTACTCACATTTTCAATTTGAAAACACACGTAACACACTCAACTGCGCTCTGATCTACTAGTACCAGACAAATTGAGCGTTGCGTCTTGAGGATTGAATACACTAAATTCATTCAGTATTTTTTTTTTTTTTGTGTCTGGTAATTTCAGCAATGTGCACAATTTTTCTTAGCTTGACTTAGTTTGGCTTTACGCTTTTTGAACGCCCTACTCTATTGTGGTGCGCCACGCCCCTTCACTCGATGCACACCGCAGTGCCCATTTGGGATTTACATGTGTATCCTTCTTACTTTGTACAAAAGCTCATTTGGCATTTGTGGTGCCACTCATGTGTTTGTGGCCGTGCACTTTGGAGATTTAAAGCTTATACAAAATTTATGCGTACGACTTTTACAGCAACACGCCCACCAAACCAAATCTACCAACTTGACCTGTACAGCTTTTCTCAATTTAGGATTTTTCTGCAGTCTTTATTCTATGTATTATTATTTCGTTGAGTGCTAGGATGATGTGTGCTGCATGGACTTTGGGGAACATATTTGCTCATAATGAGCAACATTGCACAGAAAATGTAATAAAAAAAAAGAAACCGAGAAACCTTGCTTCCTTTTATGTATTGTATGTAAGTATGTAAAAACCAAACATTCGTGGACCACATAAAAAACAAATTATTAAAAAATAAGAAGCCAAAAATGCTAATCACGCATTTGTTGCTACATTACTTTAATGCTGTGAACCCAAAAAAAATAAATAAAAATGTATAATAAACTTTCAACAGCAACAACTGAACATACACACAAAATGACGGCTGGTCCTAGGATATACCATATACAAGATGGAATGGTATGAGCGGGAGTGAATAAAACTATTTTGATTTTTTTATAATTTTTTTCTGTTTTGTTATATTGAGTGTAAACAAAAGTATAACTCAAACTCTGGATCACACACTCAAGTAATTTTCTTAAGTGCTACTTTTGCTGATACACTGATATGTTTTTGTTGTTATCCTTTTGGTTGTTAGTGTTGTTGTTGTTGCTGTTGTTGTTGTTGTTGTTGTTGTTGTTGTTGTTGTTGTGTTGTTGCGTGTGTTTATTCGCATTTTCAGTGAGTTTTTTCCCTTCTAAACAAGTAAATGTATATATGCCTGTCTTTCTGCCTAATATAACTAATCATGCATGCATAATGCCTGTTGGATATAACATTACGCTGTCAACTCGAATTAAGTCAAACAAAAATAAAAATGTGTCTCGCACTTCCATGGAAGGAAACACTCAGCCTAACAGATTGCTATATCATGCAAAATGGCATTTTGTTGGATTATTTAAATTACATATACACTAATCTCAATTCATTAATTTGATGTCAAAAAAGCTCAGCAGTGATATTTAAACACACTTTTCGCAAAATTTTATATACTGTTCATATTTCAGCAAATTTATGAAAGGATATTTTAGCTTTATTGAACTTCGCTACACTAGCACTACACTATTGCTGTTGAAAATAAGGTCCAAGATACCTTTACCAACAGTGCTCCGTGTATATATCTTCAAAGTGTAAGTAAGTACTGGTTTCGTTATTTACAACCTTCAGTATCATTTTTTAACCGGAAATAATTTTGGTGTGATGCAAGTTGGAATCATCGAAGACCCGACAAAGTATATATATTCTTGGTCAGCTTAAAGAGACGAGTCATTTTCGGCCGAAACTTAGTATAGAAACCATCCCCAAAGTCAGAGATAGATTTAAGGTATTTTCTTTATAAACATTCTTTTTGGGTACAAAGACTATTAATTTAAAATTTGATATAGTAGCCCCTTATAGACGAGGACATTAAGGCATACATAAAAAATAATTTATGGCATAAGTATAGCTACAATACAATTTGAAATTTGTTATGAAGAGTATTAAAGCTGCCGTTTCACCGAAAATGATTATTTATTTTAATTATATGCTTACTTACTATTCAGTAATAATTACGGTTAAGCTCTATATGATAGTTTCTCAACAACAAGCAAACAATTTTACTGATTATTGTATAAATTTAGTAAACAACTTTAAAAAACGAATAATTCCAATGCCTTTATCCTTTCAAATAGATTGATATTCAAGTTTCTCCTGAGCACAATGTTCTTATAAATAGTCTTAGCAATTCTTCCTAGCACTTTTTAACATTTAATAGACATATTTATTAGTATACAGATAAAACATTGATAGATTTTGACACATAATTGCAAGTTACTTTCAAATCATAAAAAATGTGCATTACTCGAAACTCTAGCGAATAACCAAAATGACTCATATTTCATACTCTACGAATTTTAAAGCCTGCTGCACTTAAGCTCATTTTATTAACCTTTGACAAACGCTTACTTTACAAAAGTTTACACAAAAGTTCAGTTAAAGGCTTAAAGGATTACTAATTGCTAACTTTTGTTCGTACACATCATTCTCTGCCTCAGTATCTAGTTTGTCATTATGACACTTCATGCCATCGCTTGAATTTCATTTTCTTCAATTAACTAAAGCAGATAATACGTAAATTTATGAAGTGGTTAGCAGTCTTAGACACACAGACAAACATACATTCAATATACATATACTTATATACGGAGACCCGTTCACTCCGGAGTCCTTTCATAGCAGTGCTGCTTATCTGCTACCTAGATAATGGTAAGCAGCTTCGTTGAACAAAAGACCAAACTCTCAAAATAGAACAAAACAAAAGCAAGCTGCTACGTATGTTCGTCCTTTTTCCGTTTCTCTGTACTCTTACAACAAAAACCATTCCTTTAGCATCAAGATTTTTTAAAGGCATTTTAATTTTTATTGCCAACGCCGCAAGTCGCAAATGAATTGAGCATTTTGACTGCGAATGTCTTGGCTGCTATCCGAAGGCAAGCGATAGGCAGGCAATGAGCCGTGAAAAAAGAAAAGCAGGAGGAATGTTTTTGCATTATTGAGTTATTTTCATCTTATTGAGTTGAAAATTGTTGCTGTATCGAATGTTAATTTCGATTTGGTTTTCCTGTCTGTGTGTGTGTGTATTGCCCATTTTACCAGCGAAAGTTTTCGGAAAATACGATAAAGAAAAGCGCAATCGAGTGTGAAAATTTAAATTGAAATTAATGCGCAACGCGTGTGAGTGTATTTAATTTAATTTACACTCTCTTGACTTTCTTTCTTACAGCTCATTGTCGAGATCAACAGTCATGTGGCGCTATTTCGTGATATGCTGATACATGTTGGCCAGGCAAAGGACTGCCCCGAGCTGCGCGAAAAGATACGCAAACTGAGACGAACTTGCGTTGAGGCATTCAAGCACACGGCGCAAATACTGATGCCCCAGGTGAAGAGGTAAGTAGATGATTGGAGTTTTAAAGTGGCCACAAAAAGGATACACATGCACACGCCTGCCGCACATTAACATAAACATGTGGGTGACATTTTTCACTTACGGTTTGGCTTTCATCTGCACTCACATACATATATGTACATATTTATATACGTATATAAATAAAACTCCAAACCCAAATTTCACATACATGGAGTCTTTGAATTTTTAATTTATTTTCTTATTTTGACTGCGTTGTGCAGTATGGATGGGATTGAGAGGCGGCAATGCCTTAAAGTTGCCCGTTTTGTGGCTTTTTATGGAAATGAATGTAAATTTAATTGCAGCAAAATTTATGGCAAATGGCAATGGCAAAATTCAAAAACACAAACATACGCGCTAACGTAAGTAGAAAAGTTCTAATATAAAGTAAGAGGATAACAGAAAAGGATCAAAAAAATATTATTATAACCGAATTTGTAGCGTGCATTGATAAGGGCGTTTACAATTTTGGGTTTCCTTATATTCCCTAGAAACGAAATTTAAACGGCAAATACAATTTAAAAGGCTCTACAATTTATTGAAGGCGAAGGGTAGTATTTATTTAATATTATTCGATAGTTAGGAATCTGAAGCCTCGTTACTTTAAAATGCTTATCATTGCTTCATTGTTGACGTGTAAAATTTGCCTTGATTACATTGTCTGTTAAAACAAAATGTAACTTGATCTAAGAAAACCAATGTTTTTAATACGATTATAATTGACGAAGCAATTTTTATCATTTCTACTGGACGTTACACTTTCATTCCGACAAAATATCTGCTAAGTATTGCTTTGCTTTTTGTGCTATAAGATGTCAAAATCTACGAAGGCAACATAAAGAATAAATTCGATAGTAACAATATTTTTGACTTCTTCACATCGCAAGAATGGCATTCATGCTCCCCGGATCTTATTCCAATGAACTACAATGTTTGGACTACTTTAAAGGTAAACTCCTGTGCTAAGCCCCATCAAAATTGGGTAGCCTTAAAATAAATACTTCAGCGAGAAACGGACTGAGTAACGAAGGAAAACCTGCAGCAAATATTCGAAAATTCTTTCAAAGCATTTGAAACTCTGTGTTCGTGTCCGTAAATATAAAATTCCTCTAGCATCATATTATACTTTTTACCATGACAAAATTATAATGCTATTGGCACTATGTGTGAAGGGTTTATGGGCAGCTTGAATTTCAACTTAAACTCAATTTATCTCTGCTTCACATTTTAAACTCATTTTTCTTATGAAATTCGCTTTATGTCTTAGCTTCATGTTATTGCTCTAAAATCAATTTTATAAGTAAAATACTTGCTTTCATTGAAAGAATTTATACTACTTTGTTGGAAGTTTACTTTTGTTTCGCGAAGTTTGCATAAATCTTCAATAATTCTTTTCAACTACTTACTTTACTCACACATAAACAGTTTTAGAGAAGACAATATTGATTTATGTGCTGCGCTGGTTTTCTCTGTATGCTATAATTTAATGTTTATTGTTAATGTTTACTCATTTCTACTACATTCTGCATACGCTTCAATTATCTGAATGGATGTGTACACTGTCGATATGTGGTGATGTAAAAAAATCCACAGTCAAATGTGATTTATTATCGAGGCGCACTTTAAATGTCACAGCGCAGCAAAAATCGTCAATAACAACAATATCCAAAAAGAAAAATAATGAAAAAATACGAAAATCGAGTTGTAAACACGCGCGCACAAACACACACATACACAATCACTTATATACACAATCATTCACTCGTTTATATACACTCATGTCATCACGACGCCTTGAAATATGCAACGAAACACTTTTGGCAGCAGCTGAAATTGATGAATGCAAGCCACAACAACGAAAATGACAACGAAAACAACAGCAACGACAAAAATCGAATAAAAAATAAAAAAAAAACTGAAGCAAGAAATATTGCACAAGAGATTTCAATTAATTTCGGTTTTATTCACATAAATGAAGAAAGCTGTACGTTTTCACTCGCCCTCTCGCTCCCTCTCAAATGAGATTAATGGCATGGCTGGCAGACAATAGTGCGTATGCGTAATATAATTGCCTCTCTTACACGATAATAAATTGTCATACTAAAAGACTTTGTGTGTGTAAGTGTGTGCAATAACTACGTCAAAGTAAAAGTTAAATTGAAAGCAAAAGTTCAATAAAGCATCAAATAAAGAAGCAGTGCATAACTTTAAGCTGTAGCAGCGACAGGAGCAAAAGTGAAAGTTGACAACTCTGAAACAAAGCTGGAAAAAATTACCAAAAGTGAAAAGCGGAAAACGAAAAAGTAATGCGAAAAACTTTGACGATGTCTTTTGGCTGTGTAAACATGTGCAGGCGCGTAAAACAACTGTGTACACTAAACAACAACAACGAATAAAATATTGTACATGAATACATACTTACATACATAGCTATAAAGAAAAACAACTGTGTACACTAAACAACAACAACGAATAAAATATTGTACATGAATACATACTTACATACATAGCTATAAAGAAAGTGAAAATTTCTCGGAAAGATATGCTTGAAAGTTGCAAGACGAACGACGTCTGTGGGACGGTCAGTTGAATTGTCTGACGGACAATCGTAGCATAAGCAAGCAAAAACCTTGAATCATGCGCCATGACATTAAACTTTTTTTCTATGCTGCTCACTTGCCTCGATATTTTTTCTGTACCCTACACGTGTACCGTGAATAATTGCATTTAGAGTTTGGCACACAATGCGTTGGGGAAAAATGTTCTACATTGATTTGACGAACTGATGTTGTTACATGACCATTTCTACTCAAGTTCTATATATTGAGAAAAACAAAGTGATGCTCAACCCTCGTATTTACCTATATTATTGATCAACTTAATATGATAAGTCATTAAATTCTCTTTATAGCATTGTGAAGGATGTATTGCATTTTTAAAGTTAATACAGCTAAAATTAGTCAACTCAACGAAAAACAAATTAGCTATTCCAGCCATAAAATTCGGCCTTTGGTCCGTCTCAAATTATCTATTACGTAGAAAGCACACTCCAAACTATAGATATAAGTGCCACACTCTAATTGAAATTCTTTAAGTTAGAAAGATGATGTTATCATAAATGAACCGATCAATATCAATATTTGATATTGACTTGATATTAGTTTATAATAAATATTGATGCTGATTTGTCCATTTATGATAAGATAATTCTTCTAACGTACAGCCTTTCGTTTAGAGTATGTAGCGTTTAAAAGTTTAACATAGACCGGAACGACAATTTTCTTTTGTTTTTGATCCATATGTTTTCTTCAGCCTCACTTTCTTCTACTCAGTGCTTTTACATTTGTGTTGTTTCTTAACTAACTTAAGTGACTGACTGATAGTTGTTCTGGTATTTTTCTTGCTATTTGTTTATTTGTCTCTCCCTTCAGTTGCTGCTATATTTTGCGCTGCATATCTCTATATACAATATATACTTGTATATATAATATTTATATTTGCTTTTGTCTATATAAATTTTATACATACACAGACGGGCAGGACAGACAACAAGACTTTGCAAATGTTTTTGTTTGCTTTGTTGTTCTAAATGTTTTCTTCTACTTCGTCGTCTTTGCCACTGTTCTACACTAGTCTACTCTATTCTGCCGCTCTATGTCTTCACGTCAATTCGATGTAGTACGTTAGTAGTTTAAACGCCTTTCCGGCATTCACAGTGCAGTTGTGCTTACACAAGTTGTCATCTGATATGCTTAGTGTCTTTATGCTTGTTGTATATGACTGTACCTTTAAGTGTTTGCTTAAACGCATTTCCTGTGTAAATAATTGAGGCGAATAAATGTATGTGTCGCATAGAGAGGGAATAAGAGCGTTGCATTGTCCTTGTTTAATGCTATACAACAATAACAAGTAGTACAACCATTGTCATAACAAATTGAAGAACAACCGGATGGCATTATCCTTGTATCCATTTGTCCATCCATGGTGTCGGAAATTTGATGTTTCCGTTATGAACTATTTTATGGTAGATTTTCCGTTTTGGGTAAGCTGTTTGAAAAAAAAAATATTTTGATTATAATTTAATGTTTTATATACATATATACTGTTATTTTTTTATATCAACAAAATGCCCGAAAATATTATTAACAAAATGGTCGTAATAAGCAACAGAAACGTATAAACGGAAACAGCTGCACAAAATTACCACCACATTCTCTGCCTCTATCTCGGCTTATGACTGCGCTTATTATTGGCATTCGTATTGGCATTATTATAGTTCTGATTACTTATTGTTTGCAATATAATAAATTTCTTTACGCAGCTCAATTTCCTTAAATTTGTGCACGTACAATTAGAGTGTCTTTTACAAACCAGCTTCGTTCGCTCTGCAATTTCAAATTTAATTTTACCTGTCCACACTAAATTATTTGCTTCATTTGTACACTCATTGTATGCGGTGAAACTGATATTTATAACAAAAGCCCGAACTGCACGCCAATCTCAAAACTTCCTCTCTACTGCCATGCGTTTCAACCGAATCACAACTAAATCGTTTTAAGTTCTTTTGCTGCAAGTTTTATTCAGCTCAACTCAATACTATTTCAGCAACTTTCTTCAACGCACCTTAAGAAAGCTTAATTCGCAATTTATTTGCGCTAATGGCAATGGCACGAAAACGGAACTCATTCCGTTGCACAGTGGGACTAAAGCCAGAAAGAAACATTGTACATGAGATTTGAATCTTTATATGCATTTCTGTTGCATAACTATGGGAATAATACTTTAATTTCTAAAGTTCGGATATATAATTAAGTCTGACACTAACTTTCTTTAACTATGATTTCTTAAGCTCCAAATTTAATGATAAAAAAATTGGTTGAATACATCTTCGTTTCATTTCATTCGACTTCACTTCCTCGAGTAATGCTCTCTGCTATGTTTAAAATCTGAATTTCGTGTCTCTTGAGCTTAAAAGACATTTAAGTAAAATGTAAATATCTTTGATTCTTTTTTTCTTTAAATTAAAGGTAAATGATTTTTTCTTTTAACAGTCTACACAATACTTTTCAATTCGACTATCGCTTGTGAGGTTATTTATATATAAATATATCATTTTACCTCAATTTTACTAAAAATTAGAATATTAATTGGATTATACTATTAATTGCAGTTAGATAAAAACTTTAAGTCTATTCAGACTATGATATTTAAAATCTAATTTTGCGCAAGAAATTTCATATTCTGAATATGTCTTAATACAATTTTTATGTTTATTGGTCAGATCTAATAGAAAGAAAATAAGCGTTTTAGTAACAGAATCGGTTGGAAAATATATTATGGGAGTTGAACGTGCTTAAGTAAAAATAAAGAAATAAAACACTTATTCGTTAATATGGTGTCGATAACTATTCTGTTATCTCAAATTTAAGTGTATATATAATCACACGATTTTTGGCTTTCTAACCCAGTGTGCTTCGTTTCATCGCATTGAGTAGTCCTTGGCAAATCGTCTTGTGTCGTGCATTTATGCCGGACAAGTTGGTAATTTAAGTAAAATATTTTTCATTTATGTACGTTCAACTGCTTATTTGTTTCGTTTACTCGTTTGCCTGCCTTAATTCGTTTCGTTTATATTTATTTCTCTTGAGCCGTTTGCAAAGCAATTTTACAAATTGAATTTATTATTTTTGAAATGTGTTTGTGAAAGTATTAACGAGCACAGCAAAGTGCTATGTATCTACGATATAGTATTCAAGTGAGATACTGCGTTAGTGAGCTGCGTTAGACATAATTGCATGAAAATTGCTGTACGTAGGCGTATAAGTAATATTTCTTGCAAAGCATTCAAAAATGCTGCAGCATTGTAATTATCTGCTGTAATAATTTTGGCTTAGAGTTTGGTTGCTAAGCTTGACCTACAAACACACACACACACACAAACGCACACGCACAGATTCAGAAAGACATTTGCGATATTCATAAATTTCAATGTACTTTAAACTTTTCGTCCGAAAATACATTAAAAAGTTCGAACGCAAATATAATTAAAGTTATACAATTTTCAAACAATTTATTTTAAAATAACACTTTCACTTTTCTTCTCTTGCACACAGCGCCATGGCTGAAGGCATTCTCACGGATAACCCACACTTGGTGGTGGTCTTTTACATGACGCAACTATTCTTGCGAGAGCTTTTAAAGAGCTATCGGCTCATACAAGTGGTGCCAATGGATATGTCGGGCTATTATGGTAAGTCTAATATAGATGCATGTTGTAAAAGACAGACATGTGTTGCATATCAGAGAAAAACAGAAAGGGAGAACACATGCTGCGTACCACATTTTTCGCAGACGTTCTCCATCGGTTGCACTTGACAAAATGTCTATGGAAGTGCTGCGGTAAGCAACAGTATCATCGACCATGTTACATACATCTACATATATGTAGCTCTTTGAGTGTACGAAAGTCAAGGGAAGCACTTGTACTGAGTGGCTCGAACAATTGTTTGTCATTTTGCTGCCATCACTCAATGCATTTCCGTTTCTGTTACCGCACTTCCGCTTCCGTATCAGTTTGATTTCCATGCTGCAATGGCAATTCTGCAGTTGATTGGCAAGCAAACGAAATTTAAACTAAACACACATTTTTACTCATATTGTCTGTCGGTCTCGCAGGCACGACCTTTGCCAGCCTTCAATTACGAGTACAAATAAAACGAAAAAAAAAATCTTGCGAATGCATAAAAGTTACAAAAATGTCAGCATTTCAACTGGCGACAAAATACAAATGGAAATGTCAATCGGTGTCATAAATTTTTTAATTGAAGCGCACACCAAAGTGATTTTCATGGTAATGACGCCAATAAAAAGTTTTCGAACTGCAACGGAAAATATAAACGCAGAATAAACCATTTTTTGAAATGCAACAATTTATTGCCAGAGAGCTTGCAGTATAAAAAGGATGTTTATGTGTGTGTGTGTTTATAAAAAAGTATTGAAGCCAATGTAAATGGTTGGAATTAAAATGTATTTTTTTCGATTGCTATAGTTTTTGTAGTTACAATTTTATTTTTATGCGATAAATGGAGAATGCAAATTTGTTAGCGGTCTTTACTGCTACCTTTTTCATTGCGCTATAATTTTATTTTGTACGCCATGCTGTTGAAAAGTGAATTAAATTATATGCAAATTAACACATTTTGTACCAAAATCATACAATGTTTTGTACAGACTATAGATTTCTATAGATAAGCTATGCAGCGATAAAATGGTGCAGCGCAAAACAAACAAAATATTTAATGAAAATTTTCATAAATGCAAAATATTAATCAGCAAAATTAACCAAAAAAAAATGACATTCATTTGCGCAATTCCGCAAATTGAAAACGCGCAACGCTCAAGCATAAAAAACGAAAATGTCAAGAAGTTAAAGCTTTCGAAGCCAAAACATACTAAAGTTGTAAGGTAATAGGTTATAGAATTAGTTCAGCTGTTTTAAAGTTACCTTTACATTGGATTGCGGTATGCCAAGTTTGTTTTTTGTTCATAGAAAACATGTGCACTCACGCAACTGATTTTCAGACAGATCATCTTAATAATAAATTAATAACATGAAGGCACCAAAATAGAAAATCTGTTTTGTTTTAAGATTCACATCTTATTTACAGAAAATCGAGCTGGGCCATCAAATCTGGGCAATGTCATAAGCCAAATTCTGCTATGCAAACAATTCACGCCCGACTTTAACGAGGAAGAGCTTTGCAGCATAACGAAAGATTCACAGGAACTAGCGGTGCTGCTCAACGAGATGCAAGAATATATGCCGCAACACGAGGCCTACTTAGGTAATTTTAACACAAAATTTTAATTCATGCTAATTAAACAAATTTGCTATTGTTTTGTATACATTTTCTCCCTTATTCGTAGAACGCAATGCTGCACTGGATACCACAGGCCCCTGGCAAGCCAAACGACGCCAGAACTATATCTGTAAAAATATGAGTCTACTCTGTTGCGTTTCACGTCCAAATTATCTCTGAGATCAACAAGCCGACAACGTTTAGGAGAATCAAGTAGCCAGAAGTGCACAGAATGGAACATGCGGCAAACTAACTAAATTAACTAGATAAATGCACTTAAAGAATTCCAAAATAATTTTATTAATGCAAATATATAAAGATATAAAAATGAGACATACACATGAACACAATACTTATATCAATTATTAGTATATAAGTTTAGTTTAATTAATTAACTTTAAGCTCAGATGACACTAAAAGAACAGCATCAACAACCAGAAGAAAAACAAACTCAATTAGTATATATGTAGGTATCATACATATAATCCAAGTCAAAGAGTATCTTTATACATATGTATAAAACAAAGTCTATATTCTATAAAAAAAAATAAAAAATAAAAAAATATTATATGCAAAAGATTATAACTAAATTAAAATGTTATTATATTATACATTATTAATTAACTGTTTAATTACTATTTAAATCAATAGATTTTTATCAATGAAATCTATTTATTGCATAAAATAAATTCAAACTGCAAAACTTGTTCAATAATTCCGTTTAGTGCTACAAACTTTTTAGCAATTGTAATTTCTAATCGTTAATTGTAAACGTAGTGATTTAAATTTAATTATTTATAAAAAATACCCGTATATACACAATAATACACAGACAGAGACATATACACGATCGAATATATCTACAAGTATGGCAGGGAGAAGCACACAATTTGAGTTAACAAATCATTGGGAAACGCAACGAAAATGTGAAAAGGTTAAAACAGGACGAAGACAAGAGGGAAGAGTACAATTATGGTATTGCTTTTATGTGTATCGCATTATAAATACTCTTCTAAATAAATGAAAGCAATAAATATTTGTTCTATGTATGTCGTAATGGTTTTTATTGCGCTATTTCATACATTGTAGGTAAATGTGCATGTGTATGTTATAGAATTATATATGATATAGATACAGAGAAAAATAATATAAGAATAGGAGGATTTAGTAATGAACATGGTATGTACCTAAACGTGACTTGTGACCAATAAGTAAATAGCATTGCGAAATAGCGATACAATAAATGTACAACTAGAGAAAAGTTTAAATGTATTGAAAAAAGATGAAGGTTTGCTATAGTTAAAAAATAACATAATACATCATTTAAGTTACCTTTTCACCTTACTTAGTTCTTATATAAAAATCTCCGACGAGGAAAAAAACATATTAGTTATATAAGAAAGCTTAATAAACGACACAGCCGGTAAGATAAATGTCAATGTGCCATTTCAGTTGTCAACTAAAACGAAATCTAGTTCTACAAAAACAGATAAAAATAAACGAGTACTAAAAATAATCAAAAAATTACGATTGACAGCAAAATTGGCGGGCGGACTTAGTCAAAAAGTTTCTGTTCTAATTTAAATAATTTCAGTTTAAACATTCATATGAGAAAATTCAAAAATTTGTGAGCGCAACTAAACCACTTAGATGAGAAACTGATGTGTGAACTCAGAAAGATGAAACGTAGTTTAAAAATATTATGCATTAATGCCATTTTTATAATATATTTGAATTTGTGGCATTTCGTAAATCATCTGTTTCAATGCTTATATTTAATTTAAATATTAAACACAAACTCAACGTAGAATTAGACCAGAAATCAAATCAGAAATTAGGGTAGTATGATAATACTGCGAAAAAAAGTACCCCTCTTAGGTATTTTATTATGTAAACATCTAAATGTAACCCACTTTTACAATAGTATAAATTGTTCACTTTGCGCAATTAAATCTCTGGACACATTGAACTGGTCGGAATGATTATTAGTTTGTTTGAAAAATAAGTTTATTTCCTAATTAATTCCTTAAATTATATAGTCACATCTTTGTTAGAGTTATGAACGATTTTGTTGTGAGTCGAGCAGCGACATCTTGGGTATAGAGAAGCATATTTTCGAAGCAAATGCGTTTGGTTACTAAGGATGACGCTCACGCGAAGTCCGCTTGTAATATAGCATTAGGGGTACAATACATTATTTTGCAGTAATACTACTAATTTGTATCTCTCATCAACCCATATTTCCGTTTTCAAAACAATATAGAGCAAATGTCTATTTTCAGTCGACCAAACATGATATATTGTCTTCCAGTTTTAGTACTGCTTTCATTCACTTTTCAAGGATTGTATTACTTGTAATATGATAATCTTATTGTAATATTCAAATTCGCAAACAATAATTATAATATTAGATCAGATCTCATATAAATGCTGACAAAATTATTAATTTCGTCATTAAAGATTTTAAGCACTTTAATGGAAAGTCTATATTAGTTTAAAATCTTTTCATGCAGCCCTCGTATTTGGCACTGCAATTGTTTGTGCATTTTTGTAATAATATCAATTAAATGCATTTATTTATTTTCTTATTCATTTGAATTACTTTGTCGTTTAACGTTTCCAGGGCAGTATAAATATTTGTAAATGGTTTTGCAGCCAATAAATTTTGATGCAAAATGCCAATATGTGCCATTCCACCATTCGTGCACATAAAGTATGCAAAATTTTATTTTATTTATTTGTAATAATAATAAAATTGTAAAAATCGCTATTATTTCTATATGCTTGCATAGATATTTCAATATGTATGCAATCAACAATAAATAAATCTGTGTGTACAACATGTAAATATATTTATGTAACTGTGTGTGTGCAAATAGAGTTCAATGGTTTGAAATATTCATAAGTGCATTCACGAACACATTTCAACTGCTTTAAATATGTACAAAATTAAAAAAAAAATTCAATGCTTTCTAAAGGATTTTTCCACAAAGGCGCGCAAAGTATTTAAATATTTATAATTTGATTTTTTTTATCGTATGTATTTAGTAAATGAAACAATTACTGACACCGATCGAAATACAAACCAAAAATGTTTTAATTATTTATATGCTGCGCAAACAATCGAACAACAGTGCATACGCAATATATTTGTTAGTGCTGAGCGAGTAGTTTTTTCATTTCCGGCGCCACGAAATATGCAATGCAAATATTTAAAGAATGCATCTGCGCAAAAAAAAAAGACAATTGCGGTTTTTGTGGCCTTTCAAAAAAGTTTTTATGCATAATTAATTTTAAATGCAGCAGTTATACACATAGTTATATATAAGTACATGTATCGTTTGTTATATATTTTCAACGCCACGAGCCAAACTATTGAAAGCAAACATACGCCACAAAGTATGCAATCAAAACAGAACAAAGCGAATCTAAGCTAAATGTAATTATGTTATTAATGAAAATAATATCTGCGAGCGCATATACGATACATAGATATATCGTAGAATAAAATACAAATTCATATTTAAATTTTTTGCTTATAATGCTTATAACAATATGATAATTAGTAATGCGTTTGCTGCTTTAAGTATTTGTAAAATTTTCATTCAAAATGCAATTATATTATAATTAAAATTAAATTCAACACCAATTTGTATTTAAATATGAAAGATTATTATATTTACATTATATATAAATATTTATGTATAAGAGATTATTATATGATATTCATATAATAATAATATTGTTTTAATTAGAGATTAGTACAATGTTTATTTATAATGAAAATTTAATTGTGCGGACGGAAAATTGATAAAGTTATACAATTTACATACATATGCCATAAAAAAGCGTGCAGCGCGGCAACTATTTAATGTAAAAAGCAGTTCATTAATATTTAAACTAAACACAAATGAAATTAAATTAATTACAAGTGAACACTTGGGTACCAAATCAAATATGAATAAAGCTATTTTTAGAGAAACAAAAATTCTTTAGACTTTTAGTTAAACAAAATTTTCTTTTGCAGCATAATTTTAGCCTGAATATTGAGTAAATAAATGAGAACCGCCAAGAATTATGTTAAATATTTAATGTACGCAAGTAACTTTCATAATGAGTACACGTAACTGTACACACACACACATACACAAACACAAAGGCACAAGTCCTTTGGTGTCTTGGCAAACGGTTTCTTGTGTGTGGCACACTTAAGCGTGTAACGTAAAATTTATTACACTTCATAAAAGTGAGCGATTAACGTTTATGGATGTGATTTTATCACGAAGCCGCATTCTAACCTTCTCAGTAGAAAGGAGCTCACTTGCAGAAACTTGGTAACTCAAAGTTAAAATGTGGGGAACTGTGCTGTGCCATTTTAAAGGTAAACTTTGTAAAAAGGCAAACAGTAAGCACGTCTTAGTAATATATGTTGTGAACGTTGTTGGATGGCAATATGCTTCGAAAATAGATTCGTCTTAATCAATCTTAAGCTGCCGGAATGCGTTCAATGAAGGAAGTAGATATTGAGCAACTTGACAACAAAATTGGCTATGTTGAAGTAGAAGTACTACTAAACACATAATGTGAGGCGGAGCAAATACTCGTAGATGGAGGCTTGGAATTTCAAAGTGTCGATGATTGGCTTTGATGTGCGGTAGCCGTCCTCGATAAGTGGTAAAGGACTTACTATGTGGAAGTTAATAAAATGCTCACAGCATAGTTCATAAAAGTGCAGAGTGTGCGTCAGTTCAGTTCTCTTTGCATAAGTTGTTTTAATTTACACTAGATAATGTAAATTTTCTTCTTTCTTAGAAATACAATGAAACTGGTACGATTATTGAAATAAGAGCGCAATATATGAGAAACAGAAAGTGATAAAACATGAATTGATAAGGTTAGCTTACAATTTATCTATTGTATCATAACCTAATCATTTCATTCTTGATGATATAGCAATTTGTTGCTATCATTCTCAGAACTACTGAGGCACACTTGATATACAACCAACTAACCAAAGTCGATATAAGACAAGTACGACAGAGATACTAGTTCATGTCCAACTTGTGCTGTAGCAGTGTAAATAAAAAAGTAGTGACCGATCGTTTCTCGTTCGAATCGTTTTTGGCATTGCATCATCATTCTCTCACTAACTTTGGTTTGATATTTAATTGCATTGGATGCCGTGGTATCTTGGAAAAGACAACACACTTACTGCAGTTAGTAACGATTTGTTTTAGCCGATCTTCTTGAAACAGCTGTGCTCTGACAGCAGACTCGTTTTTGACGTCCTTCATGGCAACTGGACGAAATCAAATACGCAGGAAATCCAAACATTTACAAACCATATTCGTAGAAGTTATGATATTATATCTATACCTACTATTAAGCGGTTAGCCAATTTTCTATAACGCATGGTACGCTCACTGTATACTCTTACAACCAAATTTAAAAAAATTTACACCATTTGGATGTTTTTCAATTGCAGATGACCACAATATATATTGTATCTAAATCGGTTGAATAGTTTGGATGTATGAGGTAATATTCATTTATTACCAAAAAAAAAAAAAAAAAATTAACACTCGCTTAACACGAAACATGTACGTATGCACACAAATGTTCCGTTCATCTCTCTCGTATAGTATTCCATATAAATTAGTGTTGTACAAGGTGTATCTGCACACACAAAATAGTGTTTTGAAATGCTTTCATGTTTTCCTTTGTATCGAATAGGAAGAGTGGAAGGCAAAGTCATAGTTGAAAATTAGGTGAAATTTTGTATTGTTCATTCTTGTCATACGCTCCATTTGGTTCAAGAGAACTGTTTGAATTGACGCGTGTTCAATGTTAAAAATAGACAAGTAAAACAATATTTTAGTTACCCCCAGATTCCGGTTGATTGTTCCGACCAGTAAGTTTCGCAGTTGCCATAAATTTTCTAACAAATTTTAAATAACAACAGATACCCAGCGTTGCTGTTTTAAGCGGCATTTGCGAATTTCAATGCTCACAAATCGAAATGCCAAAGTGTGCTTAAAACCTCTTAGGTAAAATCAGTTAAATACGCAAGCTGCTTTGAGGGTTATCATATTGCACCACCTCACTCTATAATTTCTTACACTTTTGCACTTCTGCGCAAGGAAACACCAACAAACTTCTTTCAATAAAGCAAGAAAATAAAATAACAGAAAAGTAAACTGAAAACAAAAACGTGCGGCGCAAAGCAAAACGCTTCGCGGAGCAGCTCTATCGAGTTGTGACACCTTTGTGGCTTTTCTACAAAGAGCGACAGAAGCAAAGGGGCACATTGGGGCGAGACACGCCGCTGCTGTCAATTGGTTTTCGCTCGAATTCGTTTAATAGATTTATTCGATATTGCCAATGCAAGAAACACAAACCAAACATATTTAAATTTTAAAGCGCGGAATCTTCATTTGCTTCCAATATATTAGAATCCATTTAAATTTATGTTACACAAAAATAATTCAAACAATTACAAAGAAATATTCGTCCACATTATCTACAGCAAGGACAAAATTATACTAACGAAATCTAAAACAAAAAACTTTGTAATGCAAAAAGCAAAAACCAAGCCATACAACGAAAAAAAAAGTTAAAAAGAAAATTTACAGGATAAAAATTAAAATTTACTAACGGAAACGGAAGTTGACATTATTTTTTAATGCGCGCCCTGAGTAACTGTTTTAGTGTATGTTTGTGTGTGTGTGTGTGTGTGTGTGTGTGTGTGTGTGTGTGTGTGTGTGTGTGTGTGTGTGTGTGTGTGTGTGTGTGTGTGTGCGAGTACGTGTTTGTATTTGTGTTTGCGAGTTCCTATTTGCATGCGTTTGCCACTGCCGCTTGAAGTCGTCGCCTCTGACACAGCTTCTACCGCAATCAGCAAAGCTGACCAACTTAACTCAACTTGAAACCGGCTTCATACGCCGAAAAACAATGCAAACGACAACAAGCGCTGCCAACTGCTGTAAAAGCCAGAATAAATGCCAACAAGGATAATTCCCGGGTAATCCGATTTAGCATGATGCTCGCCGCCAACACAGCCAACACTCTGTTGACTCAAATTCCCGCCAGCAGCAGCGGCAGCACTCTATCGTCCTTGTTGTTGCCGTCGTCGTCTTCGTCGTCGTTGCTGTCCTGGCACTGCTAACACTTCACTTCACTCCGCTTTACTTGAGCCACTTGAGCTCGGTTCGCCTGCGAATGTGGCATGTAGTTTGCTGCTCTTACTTATTTTTCCCAATCCCAACCAACATCATTGTTGTCCTTCTCGTGCCTCATGTGGCCTGCGTTTGTGGCTTTTTAAATAAATTCTTTTATTTTTTATTCCGCTGCTGCTGCTCTATGGTCTACCATTGTTTGTGGCGCATTTGGTTTTTTTCCTTGCTCTGGCTTCGCTTTTTAAAAATTAAAAACATAATTTTTATGTTTGTGCTGCCCTCTGTTTCATTCATCTTCTTCTCTGCGGCACTTTGCTGTTCTGCTTTCTCTTTCATACATAATTAAATTATTTAAAAGACATGCCACATCTCATCTTGCATGGGCATTGAAATCATGCTGCCCTGCCGTTTTTTTTTTTAGTTCTTAAGCGTATATTGGCTCTACTGGCTTTGATGAGTAATTGAGTGTGTCTGTTTTTTGTCTCTTGAACGTCATTAAACTGTCCTCATTTTTTTTTTTGCGACTTTGAATACGCCTACACAGAGTATTGCAGTTCAAATGTCTTAAAAATGAAATTGAAGAAATAAAAAATACACAAGATCCTGAGTATATCCAACATTTGTATACCTTTTACATACACTCTTAAATATAAAAATTTGTATTAAACTTTATCCACTCCTATGTGTTGTAATTAGTAGTGCAAGTAGAATGAATGAAAAAAATGTCTAATTTGAATCACTTAAGTTGAGCTGAGCTATAAAGATTAGTAATATTTCTTAGTATAACATTAAATCCCAAAACTTAACAACACCAATATTACAGTTCCTTAGTACAAAGACCAGTGTTATATGAAATATTTTGTACGATAAATGAAAACCCATTAAAAAATTTCAATATCTTGCTGATTTCAGCACGGCATAACATTGGCTAAGAGGCTGAGATGGTTGGAATTAAATGCATAAATTAAGTTTGTCATTATCGGATATAATATATTGCACCACTACACCAAAGCTCTGTTACAAAATACCGAACAAACCGATATTAACACATTTCAAAATATATCTAAAGTGTATTCAAAAAAAAAAAAATAATAATAAGTTGTGTCCAAGACAAAATCAAACAAATCTGTGGCAGACGTTTTAAATAGCAATTTGAACGGCAGTTTATAGGGAAATTGTACAAACACTGACCTTTCTGGGCTTTGAATCGGCTGCAGAAAGCCAGGCTAAGTTCGATAAAAGAATAATGCTTGGCTGCTTCATAAATAATCGCCATTTATTTCTTTTGCAAAAAGTCTTTTTTTAAGAAATCAAAGCTTTTTTTCATTTATTTTATTTTAGCTGTATTTGAATTGAATTGAACTCTACTTGACCCAAGTTCGAATGTGTTGCGTAGGTCAGACAACCTAATCGATGTGCATGTGTTAAATGTTTCCAATGAAGCTTTGTACGGATTTTCCTCAGATAATAATCCGTATTGTGCGGTTTCCGCTTCAAGTTTAATTGTTGGTTTAATACTTGAAGTTAATTCAAGCAACAGCTTCTTGATTTCCCTGCCTCACTCGCTGCCTGCAAATAAGCTCGCTTACATGAATCATAACGTGCCAAAAATATATAATTTTTATTTTATTTCTACGAGGCAGTACATAGTACTGCCAACTGCGCCACGCCAGACTGCTGCAGCCAAACGTGTCCTTGGTGCTTCCACTCACTGCTCCGGGACTCACAACACGACCGCTGCTTTCTTTTAAATACTCCTTGATGTTGTATTTAATACGCGTATTTCTGTATTTTTGGTATGCGACATGCTCGTTACGTGACCGCCGCATGACTCTTTGACTCCTGCGGCGTTTGTGCCTCTAACGTCTGTTGTCCTTATAGTATTTTCCTTACAATATTTGCCTTGCATGCAAGTCGTGCATTTAATTTTTATACACCCATCATACACATGTATGCTGCACATAAAAGCAAATGCAATACGCCACTATACATATTCAGTTAATTTTGAACTGAAGCACGACACCCACGCAGCATGTTGCTTTAATTAGCTTCTATTAATTTTTGACGCTTTCAAATGCTGTTGTCATGCAACGACAATTTCCATTGAAAGACGCTGTAAACAATTTGAATTATTTTAAGGACCGAATAGTAGCGGAGCGTATATTAAGTGTTTAGTTCGGCATTGTTCAAGGGGAATAGATAAATAGACAAGAATAGTGAGAGTATAGAAATTCTTAAATAACCAACTGAAATAGAAATAAAGCTCCCACATTGTGATACATTTTACACAAATATAATATCGTAGGTATATTTGAGCAAATATATATATTGTGTTTATCAAAATGTATGTAACATAGCGAAGGAGAGGTAAGAGACCTCATAAACTATTGTTTCGCTTGTCTTCAAGCAAAACTGAATTATTATCTGCATTAAATGGTTTGAGTGGAAAAGTGTTGAAGCCTTAGGCTTGGAGTTTTCTCAAAATTATCAACATTGTATTTTGCTGCTTCGAAATTAATAGTTGATTCAATACTTCTAAAATATTTTCACCTAAGAGGCTTAATTTTAAGTTACATATTTAAATATTTAAAAAGACAGAGAATAAGGCAACTTGGGTAGAATCAAAAACTTAATACTTTTCACATGCACTTAAATTGTTGATACCTTACTTTACCTACATAAGCGGTCAGCTCAACAAAACCCATAGTTTTATTTACAAAATCCACAAAAGTTGGAAAGGGGGCATCGTATAACGTCTTGAGGATTGAACAAATGGCGTCCCCAAAGCGTCGCAAGTGAAAGTAATTCAAAGACTGTAAATAGCTACCGCAAATCTCAAATCGGGATAGCTGAGCAGTTTTACATTGCCCTCATTTAGGTGCCAGGTCAAATGTAAATTGAAGAAAATCTTTAACTGTCGAAATCGCCAGTACTAAATGATGTAACTGGATAGACATACCACAAACAATTTTTCGCTCCCTGTACATAACCTCAAAAGTATGAAATAATGCCGTTTTTCGGGTACATAACCTCAAATAGTGATGGGCCAATTCTGACTACGGATTCGGATTCTACGCAGCAGATTACTTCGGAGATGACCCTTAGCTTTCCAAGAACTAAACCATGTTTACCTGTGTTATCGGTTTGAACATCGGTTTCTTTCATTAAACCACCACTTTATTCCACCACTTTTTATCATATACACTTCTTTTTATTGTAGCTTAATAGAATATCAAGATTGACGCCCATTTTTGGGATCATTTAGCGGATTTCTCTTTCTCTCTATCTCTCTCTCTCTCTCTGTATGTGCGAGAGTTATAATTTTATATGGCAGCATTGCCATATACAATTGTTGTATCCCTCTTGTTTTTCTCTTAATGTTTGTACAAAAATTGAACCAGTTCATTGTTGCAGCTTTCACGTTCGTAAGTCCCAGCTTTTTCTTTGAACCATGATTTTTGTTCGAAACGCGTCGTGGGCGTGGTTTTGTTGGGAATATTTTGGAAAATTTTGCTCTGCTGTTATTCTCTACAGTGTTTAATTTAAATATTGCCTTATTTAATGAAAAAATGTTGCATACTTTTGTGCCAATATATCAAATTTACATTATGGTTTTGGTATGTCATAAGAAAGGAGTATGTATGCCATAAATATTAGACATACCGGATACTAAACTATTTGAATTGCAAACAGATGACCAAACAAATGTGCACTTTCTAAATCCAATCTCAGTAGATACTTCCGGTTGTTCAACTACGTATCCGTTTCATTCCAATTCGTTCAATTTAGTACCGCTACTGCATACTAGTCTAACTTTTAAGGCTTTCTTGTACACAAACCTAAAAAGTTTATGACAATCTTTTTAGCGTATACGCACACCACATGTAAAGAGCTTTACTAACAGTTCTTGGTGGCACTTTCCATTATTTTGCTATCGAGAGAGGAACTTTCGACTATCATTATTCGTTCATGTTATTGGTCTGTTTAATCGAGTTAGAAAGTCGTCTTTTTTAACTTCAAATTCAATAAAAACTTCTGAAAATTTCATATTTATCAATTTAATTACAATGCTCACGAATTTAGTACTTCTTTATTTCAATAACGAAAGGATCCGGAGGTACGAGGACGCTGTATTTAATGGTGTTCTAATATTGCAAAGTTGGCCTCGACTTCGACTTATTTACATTTCAATAGGTTAAAATCCACAAGTTTCAACCCATAATTCTACCGTGTTATGAGATATGAACTTAAAGTGAAAACTATTAGTAAGATCGCATTTATACCATTCTAACAAGACTAAGATCTAATCAATCAGTCAAGTTCTAGGAACCTCTCCTTTTGAATTTCCATACATTTATATATACCTAATACATCTCTTTACCCTGTGTAGAAAGTGTCGATATTCCATTAAACCAGTACATCAACAATTTAATTCGAGATGATCACTCGCTCATTTAATAGACCAATTCAGGTTAAAACAGAAATATAAAACAGAGGCATAAAAATTTAAGGCGGGCTTAATAGACAACCACGCGCACTTTTTGCTTAATGATTTTGTGTACAAGCATAAATTTAAAAAAAAAAAATATCAAATTCATAAGTCACCCATAAGACGCAAGTACACTTTTATAAGTACACAAGTTCGAAAACCTCTAAAATGTTATCAAAATATGAACAACTGCATCCATAATATACAAAATACACACCAACTTAAACAGTGGTCAAATGCGAGCTCAGCCAAGTCTGCACTTGCTATTCAACCAGGAAACTGTTGGGTAATTTTGTTTCCTGTTGATTTACAAATATTTGCACAGAAAAAAAAATCCACAACGAAACATTAAAATTGCGCACTGAAAATATGCACAACTTAAAAACCACCGAACAGCAGCAGAAGCAGGAAAGGCACCAGCATATTTGCTGAAATGTTTATGAACTGCTTTGTGGCAAATGAACTAGAATGCAGAAACAACAAACAAACAAAATGCAAGTGCAAAAGGATATGCAACTACATACATACATATGTACTCACTTAATCAGTTTGTACAGCTACAACAAACAGAACTATGTCATTTCCATTAAATGGGTGGGATGGCTCCACTTTGAGATACTAATTGCAGTTCATGCTGCCTGCAAATATTAGGCATTTTGCAAAAAAAAAAAAACAATTTTAACCTCCAGATATGTTTGGCAAAGATTTCTTTTGAAATGGAAAAAATGAAAAACTGAAAACGGAAAACAAAGTTGCAAATAATTTTAATTATTCACAATTTGAAAATAACTCCTGACCAACAAAATATACAAAATACACAAAAATGTGCACTTTCATTTGTAGCCTAGCCACAAAATGCAAATGTTTAGAACATTTTTATACACTCGTACAAACATAAAAGTATTATTGAAACCATTGCTTTGCATAATGACGACCCACCGGAAGTAAAAGGGATAGAAGTAAAAGAATAAGTAGTAAAGACGTAGTAGTGGGTGGGTATAGAAGCAACATAGTGAACAGCAACAGGATTGTGGCTTAAAAGCATAACAAAATAAAGCTTATAGCTGGCTTAATCGTATTTGCTTACCAATTTTACCTTAAGGAGCACCAGCTGCTCTCTGCTCTCTATTGACTATCTTAACAAACTGCCAGCCCAGTCAGTTACTTCTACAGTCAACTGTGTTGCACCTTTGCTTGTTGCATGGATTCGTTTACATCTAGTTTACTATTTAGTGTGTATTATAGTAGCTATTGTATGTATTTTGGATAGTTGCTGTTATCATTGTCTTAACAACTTTACGCCTTACTTTGTCAACGTTTTACTCTTCACTCTACTTGTTAGCAGCTCACTTTAAGCAACTTTATTTTGTTTATTTACTTTCTTGTTAAGTTGATGATTGTTTATGTTTCGAGTTAAGAGGTTTATTTTGTCTACAAATTTACCAAGTCGGAATTTGCCATTTAAGTAATTTACTTTGCATAGCTATCACTTACATTTTGTATATTTTCGTAAATAATTTGACTTCAACTAGCTAAGAAAATCATAATACAATATTTTATATCATTTGCAGAAATTATGCATAATGAATGACTTTATTTATATCCTGTACATGTTCATGTGCAAAATGCATATTTTATTTGCTGATCTTACAATACGAGTATACACGGGTACCTAAGTAACTTAGATGTTGAAGTTCCTTTAGTATAAATAGGTTTTTTATATCTACCATCGACCAGTCCATACTCGTTTTTATAAATAAAACTATTTACTGGTTTATTCCAAATAGTTTGATAATGAGAGGATACTGAAAATAAAAAAAAATATCATTAAAAAAAAAACAGAAGCAAAATACAACTTATGAATTTGTTATCCCCTTTAAATCTCTTTCAGTTTCTGATCCTAGCTTCCACAGTTTAAACGCAATTCAATAGTTTAACCTGAACCTTAACAAGCAAAGAAAATCGATCGAATTGAATTGAATGTTTACATACGAAAATGTTACGTAAAACATTTTTTTAGTAAATTAATACAGCTTTCATATTAATATAGATATTGTGAAACCATCAATTGACAAATTTTCAGCAATCAGCAGAATTAAGTTTGAGTTTGTCCGTTATCAAAATCAGATATACTTAATACGAATTTACAACATTAATATCTTTCCCTCTTTTATCATTGTTGGAAAAAAGGCTATTCACTGTGTCATCACAAATAAAGGAATAAAGGAATTGCGCATATCTAAATAACAAAGCTGAATTGCTAAATAGGCAAAAACACATTGCTCATGCACACACACAAATTATTATATACAATGTGTATATATGTTGCAACGGGAATTAATAATGCGTATGTGTTGGTGGTGGGTTGGTTCCTTGCTTTTCTTTCTTATGCGTACAGTTTGATTCAGTGAAAGTGAAAAGTCGTAATTAAAATAATTGAAAATAAAAGATGTGAAATATAAACTGAAATATGTTGTTTCTAATTAAATTGGATTAGTATTGGACTTGGACTATTTTGTTGTGTTTTTCTGCTGCTCTGTTGCTGTTGTTGTTGCTGAGTCTGAAGTTTTCTGTTGGATTGGTGCACGGAGGCGCCTGTCTACATTGGAGCACGTTTTAAGTTCAATTTTTCAATAATCATAATACAACACACCGCATAGTTTTATCGCTTCATCACATCACTAACCACAATATTCTTTATCAGTTGGTATTACTTATACTTCCCAATTTACTAATGATAACTATTCCTTTTCAAAGTGCGTACTCTTTTTAATAAATCGTTAGTAAAATTGGTTAAAGTGTAAATCGCATTTTCGGAATTGTCTAAGCTGGACGATGCTTTTGCTGTTTTAAAGTGATAATAAATTATGCTAGAAATGTGAGAACTTCACACAAATCAAAGTGGCACGTTCTTAATGCCAAATTCAAGTTGCCTCGAAAAGCTTACTTTGCATGCCATGCATTTCAAGCTTGCTTGTTGCACAACTCTTCATTCGCCAATCCTAGCCAGACTCCCCAATACGCTTCATTTTCACTCTCTTCAATACTCGTTCGCACATCGACTCCATTTATCAATGGGCAATATGCGCTTTGACAGCAAAAATGCATTTCGTTGCAGATACAGCTGCTTCGCTTCCTGTTGCTGATCCTTCCATTTCCATTGCTTCCTTTTCCACGCATATTTCTAGAACAAACTGCAACTGTTCGTTGCATGCATTAATCACACGTAGCAAGAAAAACAACCACAACAACAACTACAGCATTAGCAGCAACAAATCCTATTCGTTGGCAGAACATCTGCCGCCTGGCCTTACTCGAAAGCCATAAGGATCAGCTCGCTTTCACATGGAACATTCGCAGCTCGTTGTTTCTCGGCAAACAATTTACGAAAATTTACACAAAAATCACGAAATGCTTTTTTGTTCCGGCGCTCGAGCTGTAAATGAAATAACAGTTCATGAATCAGTTGCTCATTATGTGCATTCAAAAATATACAACTATATACACCCCCAAGAAGTGTCCTGCGTTCGATATCCGCTGCTTTTTTCCTCTTTTAGCATTCCCTTAAGCAATTTTCTGCTGTTTGCAGAGTGCACTTGACGATTTTTCAAAATCCACACAGCAGCAGCAACAACAGGAACAAGAACAACTGAAATTCTTACTCCAGCTCCAGCTAATGCTATTGCTGCTGATTTCTGATATTTTTTTTTTTTGTTCGAGATCAAGCTTGAGTTGGAAATTGAAATTGAATTGCGTTTGAATGATTGGCTTCGTGCTCCAGCGACAACTCGGCTAAATCATGTGCAACCAGGCGCGGATTTACTTCCATTTCGTGCTCGTCTTCATCCCTTCGTAAGAGTATTATTGTTGGAAGGACTTTTGCTGCTGCTGTTGTGTTTAAATTATGAACATCTATAGTACTAGCTAGTAATACTTCTGCCACTCGCACATTGCATTGTAAATTTTCGTTGCGAAACTATTTGCTGAAAATATATTTACGAATTTTATTTCAAGTACTAGTTGCGCGCTTAGTAAGTTCTATTTCATTTTTAATCCCATCCCTCCCTACCACCATGCTACATTCGATACTCTTCTGTTTTGTTCGAGTATAGATTGAATTGAGTCGCCTGAGTTTCCTGAATCAAATCCAATCGAATGCTAGCGAATTGAGTTGCATGGAGTGGATTTGTGCACTGATTTTTTTTTTTTTTATAAGATTTTTCACTCTTTGCTGCTATGCACTCAACTAAAGTAACTCAAGCAAATAAGTTTTTGTTCGAGCAACTTTTTTTTGCTTGGTTTCTAAAAAAAAATCCAAAAATGCGGTCAGTATACGATTATAATAAAAGTTATTAGACCTGGGTGAATGAATGCAAAAATGTGGCAAATATATAGTTCAGTAAAACCGAAACTGTAATACACTTCACACGGAGCTATAAAAACAATATGTAAATGCAATATGTTATATAAACAAAAGTTAACATGCGAAATATATTTATATTAAGAGTTTTATGTGCCTCTCATCGATCACATCATCAGAACTTGGCCAAAATTATATGGGACCACATCTAATAAAAAAAAATCATATATTGTGCTAAAACGAGATGCAAAATTCATAAAATTCTCAAGAGTTTGAAATAAATATTCGTAAATAAGTATATATAAATAAAAGCGTGAACAATTGTTACTACCTTGCTTCAATAAAAGTATCTTATCCTATACAAACATAACCAAATAAGGAATGGTACATCGAAAACCTGAACTTGATTGGTGGACGGCGTCAGAGAGGACATCCGAGCTTAAGATGGCAAGATCAATTCTTTGATGACTTGATGGATTGCCAGCGAATGGCGCTGGTGTGCACTAAACTACACCGAATGGTGCGCTTTCTTCCGTGCGGCCTCGACCGATAGACAGTTGTAGAGCAAAGTAAGTAAGTATATATGTTTATAAACAAATTTGTTGTATAGACGTCTCAACAACATGTTATTAAGAGATATACTATATATAATAATCTAATATACCAAACTTACAAAGATTAATAACCAACTTCACGATTTCATGCATAATACGTTTATTTGTGCATATACTCGTATTTAAGTAAATAGTTACCTAATGGGATCTCACTGTACTAACAAACTGATAACATATTTTATACGTAATATGCGAAGGGTATAAAAAGTATTTAAACTATGTATACAAACAAATGTATACAAAAGTAAACACATGTATGCACCACAAGGCAGCAGATATACGTAAGTGCATTATTTTTTACATATATGCAGCTAAAAGAGCACCTTCATAAGCAATCAACGAGAAGGAAAATAATCAGTTGCCAACCCACACAAACAAAAATGTTCACCTACACATTCACGCACATACCCGTACACGCTTAAACCAAATTTGAGTTGTATCCGTCCTCCTCTGACCACATTTTCACCATCACTTGAGTTTTAAGGTAAAACTGCCGTAATTGAGTTGTACAACATGAAAACTTTTAACAAAGATACACACACATACAACACCTCGGTCTCTCATTCGCACACACCCACACGCAGCACCATTCCGGACGTGAATCCTTGCGCACACACCGGCAGTTATCATGCATCGACAACTGCAACAAACCACTTCAGGACATTATATTTTTACACAAAATTTTACAATATGAAAGTCAATACTGCTAAATGGACCTGAGACGCAGTGTATGATGTTGGAGGGGGATGTTGCAGTAAATATTGCATGCAGTCAACAAAATGAGTAAACAAACAACTGAAGCTAAAAGGACTACATACTCATGTACGAGTAGAGAGTATCTAAGTACCACAGTAACTGCTGAACTGCTGAGGACGAAAGTATTTGGTAAACGTCATCGCTTTGAATGAGTGGCTGTGGGAGAGGAAAAGTGCACATAAACAACAAACGTAAATATTATGAGGAAAACTCTCAGCGACATAAATGTGAAATTTTGCTGCAACATGCACAAGTTGAACAGGTAAGTGCAATGTAGCAAGAACAAAAAAAAAAGTAAAATTTACAGCAATAGAATGCGTCGAATTTTGTAAAATTGTTTCCGCAAAATTGCAATATAATTATATAAATATAATGTATGCATAAAATTTTCGTAATGGTTTTAAGATATGTCTGAAATATATACCATTAGGTTATTTTGGTAAGATGATAAAAATTAATATATTATAAAATTCAACCTAAGTTTTCTATAAAAACTACCAAAGTTTCTTGCACATCCAATTTTATTCCAAAAGAGAGTGGTGGGTCGAGGGAACTATACGATGTATGACAATGGTACGCGAACTGTATATAAATACAATCAAATAAAAAAATGTAAAATATGATGTAAATGATGACAGAATGATACGATAATGATTAATATGTATGTATCGATGTATCATAGGTATATATAAAATTTTCAAAGCTCACAATGCGTTATTACACAAAATATGAACACGAAATTTTGGTCCCAATTTTTAACAAATCGTCAAAATATGACTATTGAAAAATATTTTGATCTATAACAACAAGATTTTTGGATCTGCTGCCCCTGAACAGTGTGAAGTTAACTATTAGGACAGTTTTATAAGAATAAATTTTAACTGTTGCACAATTGGGGAAGTATTTACACAATTCTCCTACTCGATTTAACGATTTTATAAAAGTCTGTACTTCTGTACTGTACTGTTTGCATATAATCTGTAAAACTGATATACATATGTATTGAATTGTGAATAATAATCTCGAAATATTCGTGGAAAATATTCTTAGAAAGAATGCACCTTCAAAATCTTCATTTACAACAGTTTCGGTTCAGTTTTTTGAACAGAGCTTTATTATCAGGTTTAATCACTCCAAACTATAACTAAGCATCAGTATTTTGTGCAAGTAACACGTGTGAACTGAGCTTTGAAAGAGAAATGGCCGAAGCAGGTGGAAACTTTTTCGCACACACAATATAATAGCTAATAGGTATAACTGGAATGGGAATGGGTTTGCCATTGACTGACTATGCTACCAACAAAAGTCTGAACAATAACAAATACACAGCAAGCGAACAAACAAACTATCTAAGTAGTGATCTAACAAACTCAGCTCAGATAGTAAATAAAACTATTGCCAAAATGCTAGTTGCAATAAGGAGAAAGCGTAGACGAAGGTTGCAAGTAAACGAGTAGCAACATAATTAATTGCGGTAATTAGTATGTTGGCAACATAGTCAACAACAACAACAACCTGAATAACAACACAAACAATAAACAGCATAAATACGACAGGACTTAAAAGAAGACTCTTGAGCAAGGAGACAGACGAGAGGAGAAATGTGTGTGCATTTCGGCAACAAATAAGATTTGTAGCTGCAAATTTCGTTTTATTTATGACTTTATTTGTGCAAACGAACAAAACGATTTTGCTAAACGTGTAACTAAAGAAAACTAGGGAGGGAAAGAGAGATGTATTTTAAACATACTCGTATTAAAAAAAAAATCAAATAAAACCAAAATATATTAAGAAAGAAACCACATAAAATGCCACATTAAAATGTAGCGAAGACATTTAAGTGATTTTATTGCGATTCAAAAGCAGACAAGGATTGAACGCGTACAGCAAATCTCGACTGGAAACAAGCAAAATACAAGGAACAGACTTAAAAGTACAACAGCAACAATAACAAACGATGATGGCAAGCTGCTGCTAGTGCCTTGATTCTGTCCATTTCGAAGACTCAGACTCCTCAGAGTACTTCGTTCCGTTGCTATCTACGTCTTTAATTGGTCACTTGGCGCGCACAAAAACAATTTAATTTTCGCAATTTTCTTATTATCTGGATTGTGAAAAGATGGTTGAGGAGAATCCCAACTGCTACTTCATTTGCAGATAGACTGCGTACTGCTGCTCGTAATATAATTAAGCTTCCTATACTGCAAACTTCTAAGCACAAGCCACGCCACAATCATCCTTCTAGTCTAGTCATTGTCGTAGTTAGTTACGTTACCATTAAATCTTTTGGGCGCAATTAAAAATCATCAACACACAATACAGCACAGCATAAAATGTTAATAAAAATGGGATTTGCTATTTGATTACCCAAAGGATTAACAACAAAAAGGTTTATCGATTTTTGTATAAATGTTATTGCACTTTTGCAAATGCATATTTCGAACGGAGCTTTAAATCGGGTATATCAGTTTCTGCTTAGCGACCGCTTACTGCTTTACCAATACAGAGCGTGGCACAGCCCCACCTCAATACTATATAGAGTGAATTTGACCTCAATTAGTCCATTGGTTTGCCAGTAATGATGATTTTTAATAATATACAATTTTATATACTATCTACACCACCTATCGGCCCCTAGCATAGTCTAACTATGCTCTATCGTACTGTGGCACCTCCCATTTTTTTCCAAATTATATAAATCCTATTATCTCTCCTAAACGATATTAACATCCAATCAAAACTATCCGAATAATTTTTATGAAATGAGAATGGAATCCGAACATCCGAAAAAATTAAACGTAAGAACTTGATATATGAATGGCAAAACTTCTACTGAAAAAATGTAGTACTCAAATAGCATAACTTATTTTGTAATAAAAGTAATTGATTAAAAAACTAATCCGCTTTTATATTCAGTAAACAACATGAAATTATAGCAGCGCACGGGGGTCGAATAGAGTAAATATAAACGAAAAGAGTAAAGATTTCTAACAATTTTAACAAATCTGAACTTTCTTTTCTTTACTTAATTTTTGAAACTCTTGTGTAAAGCATGTCAAAATTATTAAAATAAATTGAAAAAAAAAAAAAAATTTTAAACACAGCGATGACAACTTTAGGCGAATCCAACGCGACCAAGAGCGTTTCGTCGAATGTCGAAAAAAGGTGAGCTAAATCTATACAAAAAAAAAAAAATAGCCACAGTCAACACTAAAAAATGTAATTTTAATAAAAAAAATAACAGCGAGTATACTCAATATGAGATACACATACGAGTATGTTCGAATTACATCGCAGAGAGGGAGATGGTATACCAGGTGCCACTTACGAATAATGTTTGGAAACAGCTACAGTCTCTTATTAAAGATACTCTAAGAAACAACCACGAATGCAAAATACGTGTGGTGCAAGAAAATTCCGACTCTGAAGAAGACAATGAAGGCATCAATGATGTTTGCGGTAAGAATAATTTTGGTATTTTATTGAAAACACATTGATATATGTATGTACTTACATTTACAATGATAAGTTTACTGTTGCCGTTTTCAGTGTTGGCTTTTTGTTTTTGATATATTCGTATCTATTAATATTTAGAAGAAATATTAGAAAGCGCTGCGCGTCTGCGTTGGCCTTGCTCCCTGGCTTGACGCGTGCGGAGCATTTTATTCTCATCGGCACACTTTGTGGTAATAGCAGTGCGCACTTCGCGCGGGGTCATACCCTTTTTCGTTGTCATTAAATGGATAATATCAGCCACTTTAAGAGGATCGAGCTGCGACTTCTCTGGTTTAACACAACCCAGAAATGCAGGCGAAGGTTTGCCTGTTAGCGTGTGAAAGGCGAGAGTGTTCCGTTCGAAAACTTCGCATAGAAGTTTGCGTGTGACTGCTGGACCTGTAAGCGACCAATTCAAACTATTATAAAAAGTACGTGGTATCTCTGTGCCATTCGGTCCGATAGCAATCATTTCACTGTCGCCTTTCTCATCGATTTCAAAATCAAAGTTCTTGTACTCATTTTCTGATTCTGCAGAGCCTGAATTCCGTATGAGACAACTTCGTTTAGCTGGTGGCTTTGAGCCAGTATCATCCTTTTCATCATCGCCGTCAGCAAGATTGTCCTGCGGATTTGGCGTTGAGCTGTTCGGCTTATCTGAGTCTTCACCAAACTCATCTTCTATATTATCAGTATAATCGTGAAACATCAATTCATCCTCCGCATCGAGCAACTGATCCTCAATACTGTGTAGCTTATCAACTTCAGTTGTGAGCAGATGCAAAGCTTTGCGTTTATCAGATTCCCATCGTTGGATCAGTTTCAGGCGATGTTCCAACTCCATCTTATGATTATCCTGCATCAATGCTTTGAGATCCAATTTTTCAAGGTGTTCCTCGCGCTCTGTATCGGTCAAACCGAATTTACGCTCCATACGAATGCGCATCTCGCTCAGATGTGCTGCCGCCTCGGTTAGTAATTGAACCTTATGATCAAATGAAATCGGACTCATGCGCATTTTATTCCAGAAATATTTATCTGAATTAGACACGCTGCCAAATGCGTCCTCAGCAAATAAATCACCATCTTTAAGCGGATCCTTTCGCTGCACAGGTTTGTTCTTCTCGAGCAATGAATCGAGCGGTATGACCTGTATAGCATGCGGTTTCCCTTCGGCATTTGGTTCAACTGTTGTATTGTTTGTTGAACCATTAATAGTGGTTGCACTCAACTTGGCAATGATTTGCTCGACGAGTTTTTGTTCTTTGGTTAAGCCAAAACATTTTGCATCGTAGGGCAGTGTGGTGATCGCCTTCTCCAAACGCTTTCTACGCTGTTCCAAATTCATTTTTACTGTAACAACGACGATGTTTATTATACAATTGTTCAATTACAACTGATTGCTGCAGTCTCGGCTTGCCTCTTTTATAGAATGCGCGTACGCGTTTTCAATGCAGGTAGAAAGTCAGCGCGTCGCTATCTTTTTTGTTAATTAGTTCGCGGATAGCGCGTTGTTAACGTTTTTATTACCTGTAATTGTACAAATGACAGATGTCTGTTAATCTTGTTGTTTTCCCATCAATTTTAAAAGGAAATATACCTTGTAAACTGCAATGCTTAGATGTTTTAAGTATTTGGCGGCAGTGCATCTAGTCTCCTCTTCTTATTCTTTGTTACTCACAATGACTTTGAAATATTCACAATGAGGGGTCGGGTTGGTTCATTAATACCCAACCGGATAAATGTAAATTGTTTTCTTTCTTTCCTACTCCTACTTAAGCAGCATGAATAAGACTCTCTCATGCTATATTATAGCTGTTTGTTGCTTCACTTCCGGTTGTGCGCATTTAGTTTAGTGTTCGGCTTAGTTGTATTGTAGAGCAGCATTGACGAGTTGAGAAATCCTACTGAAGTTTTGTACAAATAAAAATAGAATAAAATAATGTAAGCAAATTTTTGATGCACAATGCTATTTATTAATAGTTATTTATTTGCAGACGCAAACTCATTTTACTAGACTTGCTCTCGCACAGCACAGTCCAAAGAGACGCTAGCGCTTTGGAGCACCAGCGCTTACGCTTATAAAACAACAACTACCATTTGTATGAGAAACAGTCATAAGTTAACGGTTTATACTGTTTCTACATAATAAAAAAAAAAACATTCAAAAAAATTATCACCTTATCTCCTCTTCACTGCACTCATATTTATAATCCACAAACGCAGCTTGAGCCGTCAGGTACGAAAAACATTTGTCTATGGGCATCCTTTCATTTAAATCATATGTTTAAATTGTAAATATGTATATATGTACCTACATTTATTTATATTTATTGTACGACTTAGCATATTCAAATTTATTGTTATAAGTTATTAAATGCCGTGAATATCATAATGTTCTTAATTAGGCATACATGAGCTATTTCGTCAGCTACACCCTATCTTAATCTAATAACATTCTAAAGGAGACGCCCAAGGTCCAGAAAAGTGGGTATAAATGTACATATGTATATGTATATATCTAATCAGCTAGATAAGACAACTCCATATACATACGTCCATATATATGAGTGTTAGTTACGGTACTGTTACAGTGTTAGTTACAGTTTTGTTTTTACAATCAATATTAACCTTAAATGCAGTGTAAAAACTTTTATAATCGCAAGCCCACTATACTGGGATTATGACGCCCTTTTTATGCACTGCTCAATATGTGTGGGACGTGTATGGTATGTTTATTTAAATATTCAAATGTATGCAACATAGCAAAGAAAACTCTGAGACTTCATAAAGTATGTTCATATGTACATATATTCGTGTCAAAATATGAAGTGAGTTGGCCTCTAACAATGACCGCCTGTCTTTTCGCCTTTTAGTATCTCCGCATGAGTGGTTCTCAGACAATATTATTAGGTGCATTAAAGATTTGGTGTTCCAACTTGCTACTTCGATCAGCTCTCAAGTTATAACGATGTAGGGTTCAAATTTTTGGTAATTTTTTTTAAAAGGTGTAACACCCATACAAGATTCTGTATGAAATTTTTTTGTTTTAATTAAGATAAAAATTCCAAATTCTTACGTCAATCCTTACAAATTAATCCATATAGCCTCTGAGCAAAATATCTTCAGGCGTAGCCTCATTTAAACTCGACCTCCTTTTTTGAAATTATTTATTATTAAAAAATTAATACCATAAAAAAAGATTCGCTGTACCTTCTGACCGAAAATTACACGGAACCGAACGATTATGCAAGGTCGGATGCTATCTACCTGTTGGTATCATGCCAATTTTCTATACAGTTTATATTGTATCTACATATATATTCGAATATATATTTCCTTTCTGTATTATGTATTATTCTGTATTATTATTATGTAGCATGAATTAGTTGCTCATTTTACCGATCTAGCCTCATACAATAGAAAAAAATGGGTATATTATGAAACGCAATTTTTTTTTTAATTTTGAATTATGACATTTTTAAAGCGTTATAAAACGATATGTCGTAGTTACCTTTTTGATGCACATTTTCCCTGACGCCAACAAATCAATACTGTTTCTATATTCAGTAGTATTTTCACTTGTTTACAGATATGATTCCATTAATAGCAATATTTTATGCTGAGCTAAGCAAATCTATCGAAGATAACGCACAGCCATTGTTGAGTATGGCATCCACCTGGACTTATCATATGAACAGGCGTAATGACAAGAACTTACAAACGTTGAAACAAAACGCAGAAATAAAGAAATTAAGTCCAGTTTATAGATTTACAACAACGAAGCCGCAATTTCGGAGAGTATATTCAATATTAACACACTCCAAGCGGGTATCTATCCCAAGAAAAAAGCATATTAAAAAGTACTTGAACAAATCGCGGCTAATAGCCGGCTCTGATAAATCCGATAGCACGAATATAGTTCAATGTGAACAGAAATCAATTATAAAAAAATCTTCAATAATCGCCTCAACGGCAAAGTCTATTTCCGGTTTCGTTGATCCAAGACTCTCAAAATGCACCTCAGCGGCTAAGCGAATTTTTGGAATTGCAGATACATCGACCGTCACCTCGAAATATGAAGCAAGAGATATTTGTGCATGCGGCGGCACGGTCGATCCTCCGCAAGCTTCATTAAAACGTGCCTCAAAAGAGACACGTTTGTATGATACTTTTGACCCACCTACGACTCCCTCGAAATGTGCAATAAAAAAGATAGCTACTAGCGGTATTAATGATCCATCACAATCAACACCGGATCCATCACAATCAACATCAACGGAAAAATGTATTCCTCCAATTCAAAAATGTGAAGATCAATTAACTTCCACAAGTGCATCAACAACAAAAGCCGCAATAGGCAATAGTACGCAACTATGTACGACATGTGCTTCAAATGATGTTTGCATTTGCGGAACTGTTGATCCACCGCCACCACCGTCGAAATCTGCCTCCAAGGAGGTTCGTATTTGCGGAACTGCAGATCCACCACAACCGCCATCAAAAACTGTCTCTAAGGAGTTCCGTATTTGCGGTACTGCTGATTCACCGCCCCCACCTTCTTGCGGCACTGTTGATCCATCGACATCATCGATATCGAAAGTGCCATCATGTACTAATTCAGAAACGGCTGTCATATACCCTCCGAAACCAAAAGCCGCAAAACAAACACAGAATAAGCAACGGCGTAAACTCTTTGATTGCTGCCGCAGACCGCCCATCATCGTGGTAGAAAACAAGAACTTCGATTCGGATGAAGCGAAGAAATCCACTCCCCGGAATAACACACGTCGAGTCAACAATGAGAGTAATTCCAGGGTCAGGCGAGTACAAAACAGAACACTTGAGCAACGCCGCACTTCGAGCGACGACAGCGGCACCGATGACGAATGTTGCACCTGTTTTGGCCGCCAACGACAAACAACACCAACAGCGGAACAAAGAAACAACCCACTTCCATGTTCATCACAGACATCACCTCAGAGTGTGAATCCGGAGAATTGCCAACGAAATTATGTCAAGGTAAGCGAGCTGCTGCTACAGATGTCAGCGTTGGAGCGTGAAATAGCGCAACAAAAAATTGAAAAGGCACAGTTGAAGGTACTGGAGGACAAAATCGGTGATCTACAATGCTCCTTTGAGTCAATGAAGTTGGAGTATGCTAAACGATCTAGCACGATATGCGCCTCGCAGACAAGTTTATGCATTAAGTGTAGCAAGCCTATGACGACACAGGAGCAGCAACGAAAACCACAATGTTGTAAAGCCACCTCTACGACAAGTATGAAACCAGGATACACACCACAGAAAAGCTCCAACATATGTATGCATTGCCTTAACAAATGTGGCAGTAGAGGTCTGGTCACGTCTAATCTTCGATGCATTGTTATGCAGCTACTCGATGAAGATCATCAACCGAGCGATGTGGTGCTTACAGTGCTTTTGCAACCGGATAATATCTATCACATCAATGTGAGTTCGCTAAAGACGAAACAGTCACTAAGCTGTATTTATGCCACTGATGCTGCCATTGTCCAAGCCCAGCAGGTGCAGCTATTCGAACAGATACTTACATTTTTTGTGGTGGATGCACTCAGTTCAGTAGAACAAAAAAATCGCATGTTGGGGCATACATTTGAAATGGTACGATGCAACCGCCAGTTAGGTGGGGAGATATTTGCACAGCAAATAAAGGCTACAAATAATGAGGCGCAGAAGAGTTCATCTGAAGTCTCGAGCAAAGAAGAAACTTCTTCTGATGAAAGTGACAGTAGCGAAACAGAAACTACGGAATGCACAGACGAATGCAGTGATGATGATAAGTCCGAATCAGATTTGGATTCTCAGTCGAAATCCTGTACTGATGATTCAAATTAATTTGGTGGCTTACTGTTTTTATAGTCAAATAAAAATTTCGGTTTTTTAATGTGGTATGCTCTACTTACTATGGACGTTAGATAAACTCTGATCTTCAATTGGTTTCCTTTAGTTTAGAAACATAATAATTTTTTTATGTTGCTTAATTAAGTACAAAAGATTTTGTTGTTATTTAAGATCTTAGAATGACGAATACTGTGACCCCTGTAAACGATTTGCATACAAATTCCATTGAAATTATATTATTTATCTCATTTAGCACCAACTGTTATTATTCCGCGAACTATTCGCGCTGCGCTTAATAATAATTTGCATATCGTGTCATAAAAGAAAAGGATCATGAACAAAAATACACGCGCAATAACACACACATACACAATGCAGGTAGAACGCGATTCTCAAAGAAGAAATACCGGCGGTATAAAAGACCAGCCCATTATGTCGTTCTTACCAGTCGACAACGAGTGTTTAAACAGTCGTTTATCAAACTGCAGAAGCCTTTGCAGTAAATTAAGACAAGTAAATTATAACTTCTGCAGAATGAATTTGGATACCTCACGTACTGAAAGCGTCACCTCGAGCAGCAATGAATCACTCAGCGATTCACCCACTACACGCATGTCTTGGTTTCTTGTCGAAGTGGACGAAGGATTGCTTGCCGGTAATGAGCGCTCAGGCAGCACCACTTTCTCAGTGCTACACTCAATGGAACTGATCGAAGAGGATGTCACAGATAAATACGTTTCACGTGAAATACATTTTCGTCTGAAGGGCAAAGTAATCGAGGCGAAACTGATATTGGCTGCAGATGAGCGCTCGCTCATCGATGGCGCACTACATGTTACACAACGCGAACGCGAACAGAAAAAGATAAATTGGAACTCTCCTCTAGTACTTGTGCAGTACCATGAGACTACTACGGGTGAACTGGTGCATCAGCTAGTGCCACAGTGTGAAATCACATGGTCAAAGGATTCCGAGATGTCTCAACAGTCTACGGTTATGATTAAGGCTAATCAAATGGCACATGTATTGCATAAAAGCGCCGATTGTGACTACATGGAAAAGGTCATGCTTGATAAAAAGTCGTTCTGCTTTGACTGGATATCCAATGACAAAAAGAACCTTACGTACATCACGGATATGGATCACAAAACATGGCTATTAGTGCAGTACAGTCCAATCGCGTCAAAGACTATATATCGCGTAGTTGCCTTTAAGGATACTATATGGCATGAACGGAATATGTACACTGATGTTATAGCCTATCTGCCCGTCGGCGAAGCAGTGATCCAAGCTGTGGTGCTTGCGCATAGCACTGATCGAAATACTCTATTAGATGTACAAAAGCGTTTGGGAGAGGAATGCTTGATAATGCCCGTACCCGATGCATCGAATATTGATCAGCAGACGAGTGCAACGAGTCGTATACTACGGCGCAACACACTATTTCAGCGCGCAGAGGTAAGTTTTTTTACATACCTACATATTATTATTTCTATAATGTTTAAAAATCTATTTTTAATTAGGCAAGGGATGCCACGGGCGACTATCGTCGGCTGCGCAATGAGCTCGACGAAATAGCCGATACTATGCAACGAGAGGCTCAGACCATTCTCGAAGCCTTTGAAGTGGTGCAGAACATCAACAAGGGACTCCAGAATCGTATTGATGCACTGAAGTACAAACAATTTAACAAAAGAAAAAAACAAAATAATTGTTAATCAAATTGATTAATGTTCTGTATGTATGTATGCTGTATGTTTTAAGTTGAAAGTTTCAAAAGAATAATATAATTAATTTTCATTCCTCAAAATCTGCATTTAAATAAAATTCGTTAAACACTGCGTTTATTTTATTTGTATTAAGTAAATGCCTAAGTACAATTTTTTTTATTATTAAAAAATTAAAGAATACTTTAAATTTTCTAACTTTAATTTAAATCTTCGTGCAAAAGTATGCTTTCTACAATTAAAATGTTAATTCAATTTATTAATTTTTATTTTCTCTTCTAACGATAATTCAGAGGTTTTTTTTTACACAATAGTTTAAAATTTGTATAGAGCACTTAGTACAAATAAAAAAAAACGCATTGTTCAACGAATTAAATAAAAAATCAGCTATTTGGAAGTATAAAGCAAACAAATTAACTAAAATAAATTTATTATCATTGTATTATTTACAAGCATTATTTGAAAAATCATGGATAATAATGATATTGAAATATTTAACGATTTGATTGAACTAAGACAATTTTTTAGTAGAAGTTTTACTACAGTTTGTACACTGCTTTTAAATAATCCTATGATAAAATGACTATAAATAAAATAATTGTAGTGTTTAGCAGATTTAATGTACAGACGAATGCGCCTTTTTTGTACAATAAGTATAAGAAAAAATATTGTAATAAATAAATACAAATTTCATTGCATTTTACGAGCAGTATCTCAATCAAAAATCAATAAAGTTTAAATACATAACTGTAACTGTATCCTTTCTAAAACTTTTTTGAGAAGAAAAAAAAAACTGAAATGTGAATGGTGGGTTTGTATTGTTCATAAGAAATAACCATATAATTTTTTTTCTCATACAGAAACCGAAAGAATATGTATACTTTATGGGGTATACGATGTCTAGTTTAATACGTTACAAACTTTTTGACAAACCGATAATACCATTTCTCACACTATGTGTGAATGATATAAAAATATAAAAAATAAATATATCATTGCATTTTCGAACAGTATCTGTAAAATCGTGTTATTCCCAAAAAAAATAATTTTGTAACTGCAATGAGTTACAGATTGTTTACGTTTCTATGGCATCATATTGCCAGCCAATGAATCAGCTTTTGTAATAGGTTCAATTTGCTTACAGATAGACGGTTGAATATACGAATCGATGGTTAGATTGACAGACAGACATACTACAGCAACAGACAGACAGACAGAGAAACAATGCGCATCCAATAGCCAAACAATTCGCATATCAAATTTGATACGGTTACAAAGCAATGCGATAATTTTGCAAAATCAACTGAAAATATTGCCAACAGCCAAGTGTATGGCGCATATTTTCACAGAATTTTTCGCAACGGCAGACAAAATGCCAGAATCGAACTGCAGCGAAGCGCATTGAAAATCATTTGTTCATTTGCGGGCTTGGCCAGTGCTGGCGTCAATCAGTGCAAGCAGCAGCAACATACGGAAACGAACCGAAACCATGGAAACGTCATGATGCGAAACCAATCCTTCACGAATCGCACGAAACACACGGAAGTCACATAAATCAGGCAGCGGGTTTGCAGCTTGCTTGGCGACGACTGCGCACAGCTAACTTTTATTGCCGCGTTACTCGCGCATCTAAAATATTTTTTTCCACTTTGGCCACAAACTGAAATGAAAACAAACATACCCATTTTGAAATTTTCTAGCTGTCTCCTAGCTGTGCGCCGCCATTGCCTGTCGCGGCCGCTGATGGCTCTAATGAGCGCTTGATTATTTCGCGTGCATATTTTTCGACTTTCTGGCTCTAGGCCCCCAAGCTATTTATTTTCCATTGGTATTTTAGCTTAAAAGGGGAGGCAAGTCAGAGCAAAATGATATGAAAACTAACGAGAAGAGAAGCGGTTGTGTAATTATTTTGAATTCAAACTCGTTGCAGCATGTCGCAGATTTAAATGGAGCACACAGAGCATTAACCTGCACCGTGGTCAAGTGAGCGGGTAGAGGTTTGCCTGCGGATATTTAGTATAATCAAGCATACATTCGTTCGGTCAGAATTTATTGTCAATGGAATTTCTCTGTTTGGTTTAGGCTTTGGCGAAGCCGCAATATATCACAGAAAATAGATTTAATCGGTAGCAGCCAAAGGGAGAGAGCACATCCACTAGTTAAAAGTTGGAGCAGCATTGATGCAAAAGAAGCGTAGCTAGCAGAGCATTGTATTTCGAAAGCGAGTGCCAGAAACATATTTGGCGCATACAAATATCGTACAACATTTAACTTATAAATGCCCATTAAAAGGACTTCAAATGAATTATGTTTCCATTCTTCACTTAGCATGCTCCTTGAAAACATTTTTAAGACTTACCTATTGACTATAACTACTACTATTATACACAAAAAATGATTTCAAAACCTATTCTGTCAGTTAGAAATTATACATTTCAATATCGACTTCGGCAGTCAATGATTGGTATGACCTGCAGTCAATTTGTCAATTATTTTCGTCCAGTTTAGAAAATTGAATCAACAACGTGACTATGGTTCCGCGTTTGAAAAAATCGAAATTTTTAAAACATTTTGATATAAAAGACTGCAGCGAATGTGCAATATGTAAAATTTGTGGACATTTAAAAAATATATTGTATATTCAATTTAAAAGCGCATTTCCTTAAACTACATGATATTTCTAACAGTGACGGGGCAGCAGCAATACCATGTAACCATTATAAAAAGCATTTATGACTATATGATAAGCTAAAAGCAATAGGACCCACTATTGCTTTTAGCTGCCGTCAATTTAGAATAGTTTTTTATTAAAAATTGTATTTTTGTTGTTGTTTATTGTTGTCTATAAACTACAGCGCCCATACAAAATATTATTGTACCAATATCAACTTGATATTTAATATGTTGGTTGCTTACGGACTGGCACTTATATATGCAATGTATAAATAGGCGTATCCAGCCCACTAGTTCAAGATGCCCCATATATTTCTTGCGCCTAGGTCAATAAGTCCCATATAACATGATTTTAGAAGATTAACAGTCGATAAATATTCCTATAGTCGTTTGCAGGTGTTGTATTGACTATTGTTTTGAATATCATATTAATAACACTGAATCCAAGTCCGTAGTTGATTGTCAAACTCAGGATAAAAATTGTTAACATAGATGCTTCGTAAGAGGAAAGTAAAAATTGAATTGAAATATTTTATTCTTGCTAATATCAAGTCATGCTGATCTTTTCCAACATATATAAGGATACTTTAATTCGAGTGAGATATGATATCGAACGAATGTTCTAGACATGTCCGTCTGTCCATTCGTCAATTATCAATACTGTTTGTGAAAACGGCGCTTTATAAATTGTTCATTTTTTTTCTCTCTGAAATGCACCATATTATAATGCGTTTTCTTTGTTCCAATAGAGCTTTTGTAGATATGAATCTTTGACCACTAATTACACTTGTCGAAATGTATTTTAACAGCCTACACATATTGCAAAAACCGCATTTACATATTAAAAATAATCAGTATAAAAATGCATATTATTCCATTTGTGCAATTTGTATAAAAGCGGAAAATTATATTTGCAGTCGTCAGTGTTTTGTTAGCACAGTGTATAATTGTTGTAATTGAAGCTAAATAGAATCAACACAGTGAATCAAATAATTGCTTAGTAAAATGGCGGACAAAAATAACCTACTATTGCTCTTTGACCATCCTACCGAGCCTGTGTTCATGGAAAAAGGAGCAAAGCCTGCCGTTTTCGATGTACCGGAAAAATTTCTTACTGATCGGTATAAGCCCATTGGCCAGGAGGTTACTTCACGCGCTGCCGCCAATGTGGAACGACGTATTCCGGTGAAGGATATTTCTGTGCCCGATATACGAGTGCCAATGTCGCTGCCACTCGATGAAGTTTTTACCACATTTATTCCGAAGCATCGTAAAAGTGCCGCCCGTTTAATTGACATCTTTATGGGCATGCGTACGATTGACGATCTACAAAGCGCGGCGGTGTACATTCGTGACCGTGTGAATCCGTTGCTTTTCAACTACTCCTTTTCTGTTGCGCTAATGCATCGTCCAGATACGAAAGATCTTCAATTGCCGAATATTGCTGAAAGATTCCCCGAGAAGTTTGTCGATTCGAAGGTGTTCCGGAAGGTGCGGGAAGAGGCAAACGCTGTAGAATCGGGCTCACGTATACCGATTGTAATACCGCGTGATTACACTGCATCTGATTTGGAACCAGAACATCGATTGTGGTATTTCCGCGAAGATATGGGCATTAACATTCACCACTGGCATTGGCATTTAATTTATCCATTTGAGGCTACTGATCGCCGCATAGTTGACAAGGATCGTCGTGGAGAGATTTTCTACTACTGTCATCAGCAAATTATTGCGCGTTATAATCTTGAACGTTTATCCAACAATTTGCCGCGAGTTAAACGTTTCAATAATTTACGTGAACCGATTGCTGAAGCATACTTTCCTAAAATGGATTCATTAGTTGCCAGTCGCGCCTATGCACCACGTTTCAAGAACACTCCATTGTCTGATCTGCGGCGTGAGAATGATCAAATTATTCTTGATATTGAGGACTTGGAGCGTTGGCGTGATCGTATCTACGAGGCAATACATCAAGGTTTTATTGTAAATGTAAGTGTTTCTTAAATTCCCAATTATTTATGGAAAGCATTTGTTTAAAAATATAATTTTATTTATATATACAATAAATGAACAAAATATTTGAATAGGACCAAGGAGCACGCGTTCCACTGGATGAACAACGCGGCATTGATGTGTTGGGCAACGTACTTGAGTCAACCATGCTTTCACCCAATCGCGGGCTTTACGGCGATTTGCATAATATGGGTCATGTTTTCATTTCCTTGGTGCACGATCCGGACGAACGCCATCTGGAAAATGTTGGAGCTATGGGTGACCTTGCAACAACAATGCGTGATCCAGCATTTTATCGTTGGCACTCTTATGTGGATGATATTTTCCAAGAGCACAAGACACGATTACCTGCATACACCCCAGCACAGCTGGGATATTCTGGCATATCCATTACTGGCGTGCAAGTAAGCACCAACAACGGACGTCCGAATACATTGACTACCTTCTGGCAGCAATCTGATGTGGATCTCTCCAGAGGTATGGACTTTGTACCTAGAGGTAATGTGTTTGCGCGCTTAACCCATCTGCAACACGAACCTTTCACATACACGATAAATATTAACAACGATGGAGGTGCTCAACGTTTTGGATATGTGCGTATTTTTCTGGGCACCAAGCATGATGAACGTGGCCAGCCCATGCTACTGCGCGATCAACGCTTGCTTATGATTGAGATGGACAAATTTGTCGTTTCGCGTAAGTGTTTCTTACATAAAATTTGAAGAATTGTTTCAATGAAAACATGTACCTATTTTATTTAGTGAATCCCGGACAAAACACAATCATGCGTCGTTCGTCTGAGTCAAGCGTGACTGTGCCCTTCGAGCGTACATTCCGAAATTTGGATGAAAATCGACCTGCTGCCAATACTTCCGAAGAATTGGAATTATATTTCTGCATATGCGGTTGGCCACAGCATTTGCTCATACCCAAGGGCAAACCAGAAGGCATGCCCTTCGAATTATTCGTTATGGTCTCTAATTATGATGAAGATCGAGTAGGTTATTTCATGCAAACAATATACTTAATTTGTTTATCGTTTTTTTCTTTTTTGAAGGTTGATCAAGATATAGTAGGTAGTTGCAGCACCGCTGCAGCCTACTGCGGTATACGAGATCGTCGTTATCCGGATAAGCGTCCAATGGGCTTTCCTTTCGATAGATTACCACGCACGGGCGCTGATCGTTTGCTAAATTTTTTGACACCAAATATGAGCATTGTGGATGTATCTATCCGCCATGAGGACCGCACTGTGGTACGCCCAAAAAATTAATTACCGCAAACGAGTAATTAATTTGTTGACAACGATTGAATAATAAACTATAACTTACACTCTTTACTAACAAAATATAAAGCAATATTTTTAAAACAAAAATATAACAAAATATACTCGTACATATATTTTATAAAACCTATGCAACATTTGTTATCTTTTAATTAAACATCACTGCTGGGAACCACAAAGTGCGAGCATTAAGAACATAAATTCTTATCTAAAAAAAAAAAAAAAAACAAAAAAGAAAAAGAAAAAGAAAAAACCACAGCTCGACTTAAACATAAGATAATATATAAAATATTTACTAATTGATGTTTATTCTACAATGCAAGTACATTTTGTATAAAAACGCTTGCTGCAGTGTTTGAATCCATCAGTTGTGAATTAAGCGTATAGCAAACAACTTCAGAGTGCTTCAAGTTGAATTTAAAGTTAATATTTAAAAAAATATCTCCAATGGCCGACAAGAAGAATCTGCTGCTGCTCTTCGAGCACCCAACCGAGCCCGTTTTTCTGGATAAGGGTAAAACTGTAACTGTTTTCGATTTGCCGGACGCCTTCCTTACGGATCGCTATCGTCCCATTGGCAATGAGGTTCAGAGTCGTGTCGGTGAAAAAGTCGAGCAGCGCATTCCAGTGCGTGAAATTTCCATACCGGATTTGCGCATACCAATGTCCTTGGGCAAAAATGAGCAGTTTTCGCTTTTTGTGCCGAGACATCGCAAAATTGCTGGTCGTCTAATTGACATCTTCATGAACATGCGCACCATTGATGACCTGCAAAGTGTGGCTGTCTACGCACGTGATCGCCTCAATCCATTGTTATTCAACTATGCACTTTCGGTGGCCTTGCTACATCGTCCGGATACAAAGAGCTTGGATTTGCCATCATTCGCGCAAAATTTTCCGGATAAGTTTGTCGACTCTCAAGTCTTCAGGCAAATGCGTGAGGAGTCCTTTGTTGTGCCCTCAGGTTCACGTATGCCAATTGTAATTCCTCGCGACTATACTGCGTCGGACTTGGAACCGGAACATCGCCTATGGTATTTCCGTGAAGATTTGGGCATTAATCTACATCATTGGCATTGGCATTTGGTTTATCCATTCGAGGCTTCCGATCGCAGCATAGTGGACAAGGATCGTCGTGGCGAGCTGTTCTACTACATGCATCAGCAAGTTGTCGCACGTTATAATTTGGAGCGCTTTAGCAACAATTTGGCACGTGTAGAGCGCTTCAACAACTTAAGAGAACCAATTGCTGAAGGCTACTTCCCGAAAATGGACTCACTTGTAGCTAGCCGTGCTTGGCCACCACGTTTTGAAGATACACGTCTTTCCGATTTGAACCGTGAACTGGATCAGATCAATCTGGATGTGGCTGATCTTGAACGCTGGCGTGATCGCATATTCGAAGCTATTCATCAAGGTTTTGTAATGAACGTAAGTATTGTTTACTCATTGTATACCAATATATTAAACTGGTCAAATTAATCTCAGGATCAAGGCAGTCAAGTGCCACTGGATGAAACACGCGGTATTGATATTCTTGGCAATATTATGGAGTCATCAATTGTATCACCAAATCGTTCACTTTACGGTGATTTCCATAATATGGGTCATGTCTTCATTTCATATGCACATGATCCCGATCACCGGCATCTGGAATCGTTTGGCGTTATGGGCGACAGCGCCACCGCAATGAGAGATCCTGTTTTCTACAGATGGCATGCTTATATCGATGACATTTTCCAAGAGCACAAAACACGTCTGAATCCCTACACCGATCAACAGCTTAACTATGGTGGTGTTTCAATCACTGGAGTGCAAGTGGCCAGCGATGGAAGCCAACCAAATGTGCTCAGCACATTCTGGCAACAGTCCGATCTGGATCTATCCAGAGGCATGGATTTCGTGCCACGTGGTAATGTGTTTGCTCGCTTTACGCATCTGCAACATCTGCCATTCACATACACGATCAATATCAACAACGATGGCGGTGCTCAACGCTTCGGCTATGTGCGTATATTTTTGGGACCGAAAACCGATGAACGCGGCCAACCAATGCTGTTGAGGGATCAGCGTCTGCTTATGGTTGAATTAGATAAATTTGTTGTTTCTCTGAATCCCGGTCAAAATACAGTCCGTCGTCGTTCTACCGAGTCCAGTGTAACTATTCCCTTTGAACGTACATTCCGCAATCTGGATGTGAATCGTCCAGCAGCTGGTTCTGCGGAGGAGCTAGAGTTCAACTTCTGCGGATGTGGCTGGCCGAATCATATGCTAATTCCGAAGGGTTTGCCCGAGGGCATGCGTTGTGAATTGTTTGTAATGGTTTCGAACTATGAAGATGACAGAGTAAGTTTAGCTCATATTTGTTTAAAAACGAATTTAACTTTTATAAATTTTTTTTTTTTCTTACCTTAGATCGATCAACAGCTCGTGGGTCGTTGCAGTGATGCTGCCTCTTATTGTGGCGTACGTGATCGTCTCTATCCTGATCGTCGTCCTATGGGCTATCCGTTCGATCGCTTGCCACGCACTGGTGCAGATCGTTTGGTTAACTTTTTGACACCTAACATGAGCATTGTGGATGTAACTGTACGCCACGATAATCGCATAGTTACGCGTCAAAACTAATTACCTCGAATGATTTCCTGATAAACAGCGCCGGCAAATTATTGAAGACATTTGACTCCACCTTTTTCCATTATACTTATTTGTTTCTTTAAATTTATTTTAATTCTTTACTCAAAATAAAAACATATATTGCATCATATTTAAAAAAGAAAAGTTAAATTAATTTGATATGGTTGAAAATTATTATAAATTCACATATATTTATCCAGTTCATTTACTTTATCGAACCAGTTCTTAGAAGAGTGTAGTATATGTGAAAGTTTTGTGGCACTATATTTTATTGTCTTCGAAATCGATGTGTTCTTACAGACGAAGAAATGGAAATACAGACATGGCTGTATCAATACTGTAGGGTGCTATCCTAAGCGAAATTTTGCACCATCTATTAATTCAAATATTATCGCATGCTACCGTCCGGCTTTGTGATATCCTACACTTCTTTAAGATGTGGAGTATATGGTTGAGCATACATATACATATGCATATGCAATCGTTAGTGAAAGTAGAATTTATTTTCTTTGCAATGAACACTTTCCATAGCTTCAAAGCCCGAAGTTTGCATGTCACTCAGCCAAGAAACACCGCCACAGATTTCACACCAACTACAACTTCAAGCTTCAATAAATGCGCCGAAAAACTCCTTCCATAAATATTCGCGCACATGCTGAGTTGTAAATTTTTAACAGAAACTCGCACAGACAAACATTTTCGCACACGTCCATCCGGGTACTGACTATATTGGGTAACATGGCATGCGATGCGACTGTAGTAAATACATTTCTGTGGCAATACACGCATTTCAGCTCAGCCACGCTTCCGGGTGACCTCACAATGCACGCTGCAATAACGCTATTAACAATTTTTGGCAAAAAAATCCGAAAATATTTCCGCGTGGTCTTCCAATTTATTTATTTTTATTGTTGTTACCATTTATTTTTTTTATTTATTTTTTAGTTGACTGCGGGTTGTATGCAATTAAATCGAATGACTCCGCCACCGTCGTCGGCGCTTGGTAAGTCAAATAAATATATGACTGTTCAACGAAACAAATCCCTATTGGATTTGTCGAGTGTCATGTTTGTTTATTGTTTCAACAAATTTATCTAATGCATTCTTAATGCACCAGCAGCAGAATGGATTTTTAAACTATTCTAAATCTCAGGATTCCAAAGTTTTGTCATGATTCTCAAATACTAACACAGTTTAATGCAAATAAATAAATTTTTGCTTCTTTAATCGTTGGCTGCTTTATTTAATTTTGGTTTGGTTAAATTGCATTTGTATTTTATAAATTAAAGTAGATGTTTTATATATTTATCAAAATGTGTGTATAGTTTAAGTTTTATATAAATTCTGCTACATATTTTCAAATAATTTGTTTAATAATTTTCTTTTGTAGAGAGAAATGCATACTAATTGTTTAATATTTGTTTGTACTTTACAAAACAAAAGATTCAAAATTGTTCCAATATTGAAAAGACGTTAAATGAATTATTCGGTTTGAAATTAACAATTATTTTACAATTTTCGGAAGCATTTGTATGTAAACTCGTATATGTAACTATATGTATGGGATGCATAGACTTTAAGTGACTTAACTCTTAAACTAGGCTGATACTACGTACGAGACGAGCATAGTAAGCACGGAATGTATTTACATGACACCGAAGATGCACATATGAGGTTTCAAAATTGTTAACATTAAAGGTTCCACTAATTTATAATAGAGTTTTACATTTAATTAAATACATATAATATATTGTATCAAATTGTTTCGAAACCAAATCTGTACGATTTTTATTATATTTGTTTTTTTTTTTCATTTAAATTGGTTAGTACTCTTCTAATTTCTTAGATAGGTAATGATGAATTCCTTTAATATTCTTTTAATTTATATTCTATGTAATGTTAACCCATATTCAGTATTTTTATTGAAATAAACAGTAATTACCTTTACGAGGCATTTGGCAACAGTGGAAAAAGGAAGCATATAATATTATTGTTAGTACAATTAACTCAGCATAATTTGCTATATTTCATTTCGAATAGGGCACTTAAATGTGTTTTCTTACAGTACAAGCAAATCAAAATCCAAAGAGCGTACAACGACGAGGATAACGACTGCTAATAGTGTCGATTTAAAGCTATCCAAAGCATACAGAGAGCATCATGCAGGCAGGTGACAAGCGGGTGACGGGCAGTAAATTGAAAACTAAACGACAGACAGACGGACACAAGACACACGCATTCAATTCGCTGGTGGCAACTTTGGTGATATACTTAAGATCAGCTCACAATTCAGAGGGCGAAGAAAGCTGAACGCTGCAGACCAACTTCACAGCTACAAAGAGCGCACAGATCAAATGCGCCATGGCTACCTCGTGTGCAGCGCCACCAGTTACCAGCACAGCTCTGCTGCCGACGGCACTGTTGGGCGGCTCATTGGAGAGCGTGTGAAATTTCTCCACCTTGGTCCAATCGCTGTACCCGGCAAGATTACGTGAGGCAGCATGCATCAGATAGGATGTGTCTGGCTCCAGATTGTTGATCAGAAAAGTGACACCTGCATTCAGTGAGAAAAGCGAGATTAAAATGAGCACAAAATTTTAAAACAATTGAATTTCAAGTGTTGCATTTCATTTCATTTCATTATATACGCACCGTCCTCGAATGGAAAATCCTTGCGCTTTGCTTTTGTCCATTTGCCACCATCTGACTTGAACTCATACTCGGTTATGTATTCAATGCGATAGCCATTCACCTCCATTGGATTACGTTCCACTTGCGTTGGACGCACTGAGCCTACATCCACATCAAAAGTGTGTGAATTAAAGCCACGCAATTGCAGCACAGCCGGTGGTGGTGGTTTCTGACCCATCTGTAGACTTGTAGTGCGTTCAATGGAGCCGAGACTGTTCTTGGCCTGACAGCGATAGTTATCGAAGGCATTTTCGTTATTCACATGCACTGACAACGTTGACCAGTAGTGACCGGATTCGATTTGATAGTTTTCCGGATCGGCTTCGGCATTAATGCGTTTCTTACCGCGATGCCACGTGAAGTTGGCTGGTGGCTCGGCAATTGCTTCGCACGTTATATTCGTGGTGCCATTGATGTAGGCATACTGCAGACTTATATGATGCTTTTGCGCCCAGTGTGGCTTATCTATATGAAAAAAGAAGACGACGAAGAATTAATTAAAGCAGCCGAAATTGAAGTTGAAAGAAAATGTAAATATAGTGAAAAGGGAAAGAAAATTTTACAAGATACGTATTCTTCGTTAAATATGGGAGTGGCGGAAAGTATAACTATGTACATATTCAACATTTTAAAATAAACTAAAATTATTCAATTTAAATTTAAAGTGCAACTTTGATGCAATATTTTAATTCAATATTTTTTTTTTTTTACAGAATGAATACACGTGTTTCATTTTTTATTTTTTATAAAGCAAAATACTACCATTTAATATATGCAAAACTGCGCAAGTTCGACAAGTAGCTAGCAAATTCGATAGGTACATATGTAGCTCAAAATTATATGAAAGCGCCTTTCTTGCAGCTAAAGATTACCACAATACTTCAACTTTGCCCTGCAGTATTCTACACACTCATGAGGCACTTAAATAACAAAACGTTGATATTCATTAATACGCTCTGTCTGAATGTAAATTCATTCTTATAACCAACAACAAAAAGAACAGGAAGAAATATAAAACACCACGCACTAATCTAACAGCAACGAATGTTCCCCATTTTGTTACTTTCTTTGCAGCTCACTGAAAGAGAAAATATATGCGTACGTTACTCACATTAGTCTGTTGTTTGCTACTTCATCTGATGTGCTCTTATTTTCCTTTCTCTCTTCACTATTCTTATTTCGTGCTGAGTTTCCTTCTATTCTTTTATTTTTGTAACAGTTCTATGTGTATCAAAATCTAAATCCATTCTCTGAGTTTTTACTTTGACAATTTTCTAAACTGCACTAACAAAACTAATAGCGAATAATGAGCAAATTACCACATGTGTGTTTCATAAAGACATCATTAATCATATTAATATTAAATTTTTCCAGAAATATTCTCATTTTCACTGTCTACACATACAACCCTCGCAGTTCTGCTACTTGGCCACGTTCTATATTTCTTATTTAACTTTTTTAATTAAAACGAAAATCTAATTTGTACTTTCCAATCATCAGCTGTCGTCGTTGATTCAATGACTTTTGATTTGATTCGATTTGATTTGATTTCTCAAAAGCATATTGCCTGCTGCCATACAGAAGTTTACAACAAGTTGTTCTCGAGTTGTTTGCCAAAAAGTTGTCGCAAACTTCTCGAGCATTCCAGTTCTGTTTCTGTTTAAATGGCATTTGTAGTCTTTGAAGTAGTAAGTAGTTCCCCCACTTACATTTGTTCCCTACTATAGCAAATTACTTTTAAATAAATACATCAACTTGTGTACGCCAAATAGAATAATCATTTCTCATGCATATCAAATATGCGCCAACTGCTGTCATTTGAATATAAACGAGAAATAGTAAAAGGGGAAATTTCTTTTGCAATAACCCAAAATCGCATACATCAAACGCAGCGCACAAGTGTGAATCATTAGTTGCATGTGCTGCTCTAGTTCACTTCTATTCTTTCGCAGGTTCGAGTATCTGGAAAGTCACGCCGATAAAAATCCAAGGAAAATCGTACAACCACACCTCCCACCCAATGTAGGTAAGTACAATATCTCTAAAGCCACGTCATAGTTGCTATAGTATCGGGATGCGCATATTATTTGGAAATTTCGTCGTGCTCAGAAAACTATTTGCCGCTGAATGCGCCGCATACTAAAGACCTTCTAAAAAAGAAAAAAAAAAATGGAAACCATTGCAGCTGGAAAAAATCGAAAAACCAAACAAAGCACACAAAGAAAAAAAGTTCTACAAAATTTTTGTCAGACAATGTTTCAAAATGTGCGCACATACATTGACGACGACGATGAAGCTAGAAAAAATTGAAGTTGACTATGTGAAAAATCATAAATCAGACTCACGTTCGATTTTCATCAAAACGGTGCGCTCCTGCATGTCGGATGCGATCGAATTCACTTGAAATGCACGGCACGTATACTCTCCGGTGTCGTTCTGAGTTACCTTGTTGATGAGCAAACCATCGGCCAGAAGACGAAATTTCGAGGACGCATTGTCTGCAACGGAAACGGAAGTGGAAGTAGAATAGTAAAAAGTGTAAACGGTAATGCAAATGAAATGGCGTCTGTGTTGCCATGAAACTCATTATGTATGCCGAAAAATAAATATAAAAAAGATCAAGAGGTGTCTGTGTGCAAAAGTCATTTATACTCATTAGAATACTCACTACCAACGCTGATGGGCTGTCCATTGAAATGCCAGGTGACATTCGGCTGCGGTTCGCCCTTCACTTCGCACAAAATGGTGGCAGTCTTACCCTCTTTGACTGTGAGCACGGTGGAATTTTCGGTAAATGTTATTTTCTCTAAAGGAAAATTTAAACATAAATATATATTCGTAGATATAAATAATAATTGGTGAAAGAAAATGATTGCCTCTATTATATAAACTTTTCTTACTGTACAAAAAAATCAAAGTTTAAAACTTAAGCATCCGCTGACCTTAGTCTATATCAGGAATCCAATCAGTGTATTTTTAAACATCGTTAAACTTCAAGTGCTTAGAGTTGTATACACTATGGTAGAAGAGACAGGTCTCCCAATAGCCCCAATACCATATGGGTTGGGTATTTTCAAAACACTATATTTCGGACAGTGGTGGTTCGATTCCATACATGTTGAGATTTCCAAATCTACGTTTCAAAGTCTTTTTAAGAGTATAAAACATATCTCTTTCATCACTTTCGTGGACTGTCTTTCACTGTAGACAGAATGAAAAATAAAATAAAATAAATAAAACTGCAAAATACTTATGCCCCTTGATCTGTGAACTTGAAGAACTCAATAATCAGTGAACGAAATGATCATTAATATTAAATAAATCGCCGGTGAGAATTTTTTACTGAACTAGTTCCTCAAATTAGGCAACTCTACTGCTCGTAAGAACAGCTTGGCAGAGCCTTTTACACAAACTGAATATCATCAACTACAATACATACGCGTATGTGCATAATGTATTAATAAAATAGTTGCAATCATTCTGAAGTATGCTTTTATGCATGCCACTTACGATACACAATCAAAGAGAATGACTTGCGCGGTCCATGTGTTGCCCCGCTTGTTTTGCTTGCCTCACAACTCCAGTTGCCCTTGTCGGCGAGTGAAATGTGCGTAAAGACGAGTTTCAATAATTCTGAAAATATTTTCAAAATATTCCGAAATTTTCACAACAAAATAATACCATTTAAGCACTCACCTGGTGACGATTGTTCAATATGTATGCGTCCTTTTTGTTCTCGCACAGCAACGTTATGTGGATTGACCCAGCGCAGTTTTATATCCGGTTCAGCACTACGACATTGCACAATCAATGACTCATTTGTATAACGTACCAGTGTATGATCTTCCGGGCTGAGCGTAATAAGTTCATTCTCCTGCCCCAATACACTTGCTGTAAAGAAAAAAATAGCAGTTGAATTTGATTAGTATGCTAGAAGCTATCTGCTTAAAAATTGAAAGAGTGTTTCAGGTGGAGCTGCCCTCGAGGTTTTCTTTGAATGTGCGCTGCAAAGCAAGTGGCACTTTTCCTAGTTACAATTTTCCCTCACAGCAATTTTTATGTAGTAAGTAGTTTTTCATTGCATCTGAAAAGCAAAAATAAAGTGAACAGCAAAGTGTTGAGCAGCTGCGCTTTTCCAGTTTAACTACATGTTGCCGATTCTTTTACTCATGTTGGTAGTACATTCCTTACTTTTATTTTTCCAATCTACAAGTATGTATCTCGCTCTACGCACAACTAATTTAAACTTTCATGCATACCAACACACTTCAAGCATATCGCGCTAAGAGTTCAAGTTGCAGCGGCAGGCAAACCAAGTTATAGTCGTTGGACTGAGTTAGTTATATTTTTCAAGTTTGCACATGCGGTAGGATATTGTTTAAGCGCTGCGTGTCTATACTAGGTGCACATATATTTTCTACATACAATATTTTTTTTCTCTACTTTCCTACATAGTACATCGCTTTGAAGCACTCCATGACAAGCAGCAGTTGTTCTAGCACTTGAACTAACTCTGTGCAATACATTTTCCATTTGCATAACAATCAAATGCAGAAAATTTTATTTCCTCAACACTCACACATACCTAGTTCACTATGCAATACAATAAATATACTTCTCACAAAGTCGCATGCCGCTTTGTGATATACTGTGTATCTGTGAGAGTGTATGGATACTACTGTGCCGCAGGCAGTTGCAACTTTATTTTCAACACGCTCGAAACAAGCAAAACGCTGCGCAAAGTGAGAGTAACTATTTCAATTCAGTTTGAAATTTCTTTTTTGTTTATAAAACTAAAAGAAAGAAAGAAAAATTTGTAAATTCGCACAAGAAATTGCAATTTTTCGCTCTTTATGCATTTATTTGCCATAGATTTCGCACAGTTTTAATAAACTTTGTCTGGGCAGAGTTGAGGTAGTGGAGACGAAAGACATTGAAGGCAAGCAAATTGCTGCCGCAGGATGTGTTTGCACTGGCTCAGAATATATTTTATAATACAATAAATGGAAGTGAGTTTTTCTTATAGCCTTTAAGCGCAATCTAAGCGTATATTAAAAGTGCATTAGGTGTAGTAGTACACACAGGGCCGCCTCAAGTGGTGAGCTGTAGACTCTGCAAATGTAAAAGTTTTGTGATAACTATTTATACACTATAAATGGGAGTGGTCTATTAATTATATAAGAAAAACGATTATTCCCAATCTGAGATATAATATTTCAAATTTTATCGGTTATATTCATCAATTTCAAATTGACTATTAGAAACCAAAACAAAAAACTTTATTTCAGAAAATGTTTTCGGCTCTAGTTTATTCGAATACTTCTTTTAGTTTCAAATTTTTAAAAATATCTGTTTTGAACAGGAGCACTAACATACGTTCGTTTCAAAGATACAAAGTCTGACAAATTTCCCATCAGAAAAATATCTGTATTAATGTTGCTTAATCTTCTTATTTTTGTACCATTACCAAACCAGCGTTTGAGCTCATTACTTTGCTGCTTAAACGCGTTCGTTCAATAAAAACTTGTATTAATTCCTTTATATTTCTAGTAGCTAATACTGAATTATTTGTATCACCGCCTTTCTTTTCTTTAATTTAATCAGGTTCCACCAGAAATGGATAATATTTGAAAAATCAGTTCTATTAGAACATTAAAAAAAAAGCATTAAAAGTTCGTTCGCACATAACCCAAATGGTACAGGTGTGAATATTACAGTTGTAATTTGGTCATTTCGGGTATCGAATTTTGGAAAATTTTTAATATCGCTTCCGGTTTCGAATCACTAACAAATTTTCAAAATGTGGTAAAACAGAAGCTAGTTAAAATTTTCGTATAATAAATGAAAATTCCACCATATTTTTCATCGTATTTCCTGCAAATTCAATTAGCGATCCTGTCTTGAAATGGCGACACTCTATATGTGCGCATACGCAGCTAGGACTAGCTAGCAACAATTTAATTACGCTGTTTGAGCACTTAGCGCCATATTAGCCAGGATAAGTGTGGAGAGAAACGGATCAGTAGGGAAGTATATATATAGAAAGAGAGTGCAAGGTAGCGATGATGGAGCATGTGTAAAAAACAAATATTAAACTTTATTGTATGCACGAACGCAGATACGGGCTGAAAACAGACAGGCGGACCGGACAGACAACTGAGGCGACATTTGCTCGCTGATGGTTATTAAGTGTGCAAATATTTGCGTTCACTATCTCTATCTCTCTCTCTCTCTTTCTTTCACCATCTAGCTCTCTGTTGTAGCTACTAGTAATGCTATCTTTTTTTTAAAGCTCTTTGCCATATCAGGATAACGCGTGGTCCATGACGACGCCATATTTACCTGCGCAATAAAATTTTATACGCAAACCAAAGTCGTAACATGTGAAGTTAATGACAAAAAAAAAGTAGAAAAAAAGAACATAAAGCTAACGAAAGCATTTGCACAACGGCGAAGGCGCAAACAAAAAACCAGGAAACGCGATAATTTCGGTGGAACTGAAACTTTAATATCCTACACAACAGTATAAAATAAAAAAAAATAAAAAATTGTTTTAAATGAAAATAGAAAACATTCTTTATATTACTAGGTCCTACCAAAACTCTTTCGAAAGAAGATTTTACCTATAAGTCCCAACGAAACGGTCAAATACGCGTTATGGTTAAATTTGTGGATAGTTATAGAAAGTTTATAACAACACTTAAGAGAGATAAGGTTTTGTTTCACACTTACCAGTTAAAAAAAAGCGTTCTTTTAGAGTTGTAGTTAAAAATCTAAATTTTTCTACACCAATTGACTCAATTAAAAATGAAATTGAAGAGTTAGGTCATTGCGTAAGGAATATAAGCAATGTTAGGAGTCGTATTACCAAGCATCCATTGAACATATTCTTTATTGATCTGGAACCGAACAACAACAATGCAGAAATTTATGACCTGAAATACCTAAGCAATGCAGTAATTAAAGTAGAGCCTCCCAGGAAAGTAACTGACATTGTACAATGCTTTCGATGCCAAGAGTTTGGACATACCAAGACGTATTGTACAAAAACATTTAGATGCGTTAAGTGTTCAATGTGCCATCCTACTTCAGAGTGTCAGAAAGACAAGGATTTGCCTGCCAAATGTGTTAACTGCTTACAAGATCACGCTGCCAGCTACAAGGGATGCAAAATTTATCAAGAATTAGTTGCAAAGCAGAGCATAGCTTTTCATCTTCGCACAGACCAAATGATGAAGACCCTTTCCAAAGAATCGAAGGTTTATTAGAAAAACAGTTTGAATTAACAAAGAACCTCCTCAACATGATATCTCTGTTAATATCTAAAATATGCAAGTAGATCTTCAAATTGCTATATGGAATGCAAATGGGCTTTCCAACCACACAGAAGAAATAAAACTTTTCCTTAAATCTAATTACATTGATATCCTCTTGGTATCAGAAACTCATTTTACCAACAGGACACACTTTAAAATTCATGGATATGATCTAATAGTTGCAAATCATCCAGATAATAGAGCTCATGGCGGCTCTGCAATATTAATTAAAAGAGGGCTTAAATATAATATCATGGAAATAGTTAAAGAAAATGCTATACAGGCTGCTTGCATTAATGTTGAATGCATGTAATTTGATATTACAGTTTGTGCAGTGTATTTTCCACCACGATTTTGTTTTAAAGAACAAGATTACTGTAACTTTTTCCAAAAATCTTGGTTGTAAATTTATTGTTGGTGGAGATTATAATGCCAAACACCCTTGGTGGGGATCAAGGTTAGCAAATCCCAAAGGAAAGGAGCTATATAAATGCATAAATACCAATAATTTTTCAACACTGTCTACGGGAGAACCAACGTATTGGCCATCAAACCCCCGTAAAATACCGGATCTTTTGGATTTTGCAGTTTATTTTGGAATACCACGGCATCATCTGGAAATTTCGGATAACTATGACCTAAGTTCAGACCATTCGCCAATTATAATTCCATATGGCACTGCTCTTCCAGCACTATCAAATAAATATAAAATTGTCACATCTAGGACAGATATTTTAGCATTTCAAGATTGGATAGATGCGAAACTAAATACTAATATATCTCTCAAAACTGGTTTAGAAGTGGATACGGCTGTGGAATCATTTACAAACATTATACATGAAGCAGGTCTGTTGTGTACTGCACCAGCCAAAAGTTCTATAGCGAATACTGTTTTTATATCAGCTGAGCTTAGGAACCTTATAAATAATAAGCGAAAGCTCCAGACAAATTGGCAAACCAGTAGATGTTCAGCAGATAAAACTACGAAGTAAGAAATGAAGCAACTGCAGAGTTTTTCAAAAGTCTGGATCCTAACACGAAAGATTATGAATACAGCCTTTGGAGAGCTACCAAATATTTAAAACGACCTACAAAACGATATGTTGCTATACGTAATCATAATGGAGAATGGTGTAAAACCGCCAAAGCTAAGGTTGATGCATTTGCACAACATTTACACTCAACATTTCAACCAAATTCAAATCTTGCACCTGAAGATACTGAAATAATAGAGTTTCTGGATGTACCTTGTCAAATGTGCATGCCAATTAGTAGAAATACTGTGTCTGAAATCAAAGAAGAATTCGCAAAACTGAATCAAAAAAGGTAACCAGGCTATGATAAAATAGACGGAAGAGTTACGAAAATGCTCTCTCAAAAGTGTATTAAATTTTTAGCACTAATTTACAATGCGATTTTGAGGCTGGATCACTTTCCTACCAAAACCAAAACCAAACAAGCCTGAAAATATACTCTCGTCCTACCGTCCTATTAACTTACTGGTGACATTCTCCAAAGTATTCGAAAGAATACTTATGAGTAGATTGTTACCAATTTTGGATGAATACAATATAATACCGGAACATCGGTTTGGGTTTAGGAGAGGTCATGGGACTCCAGAGCAATATCATCGTATAGTGGATATAATTACAAGTGGATGGAGATGAACTGTATTCTGCGGCAGTATTTCTTGATATACAACAAGTATTTGACCGAGTGTGGCATCCAGGTATGTTATATAAAATGAAAAACTGCTTCCTGCTCCATTTTTCCTCTTATTGAAATCGTATCTAAGCAATCGACACTTTTATGTTCAAATGGAAGGAAAAACATCGAAACTATATAGTATCCATGCTGGTGTTCCACAGGGCAGTGTTCTTGGACCTGTCCTTTACACAATATTCACTGCCGATCTTCCTGTTGCCAGTGATGTTCAAGTAGCCACTTATGCTGATGATACAGCTATAATTGCATCTAAAGACACTGCGGCAGAAGTATCTCAAGATATTCAAAATGAAATAGTTGAAATAGAGCGATGCCTTAAGAAATGGAAAATAAAGGTTAATACTGAGAAGTCGAAACATGTCACATTTGCTCTGAGACGAGGAGATTGTCCGTCAGTATTTTTAAATAATTCACAAATTCCTCATAGTGACTCCGCAAATTATCTTGGACTCGATATAAATCGGAGAGTAACTTGGAAAAGTCATATTAAAGGCAAGACAAAGAAACTCAACATAAAACAGTTCGGCTTTACAAGGCTATTTTGAAGCCAGTGTGGACATATGCTATCCAATTATGGGGAACTGCAATCCAATCAAATATTGAAATTCTTCAACGATATCAGTCCAAAACGCTTAGACTTAATGTTGACGCCCCCTGGTTTGTGGCTAATGACCAAATTCACAAAGATTTAAATATTCCATACATAAAAGATGAAATACGTAGAATAATCACAAGGTATGTTGAGAGACTACATGATCATTTAAATGTTCTGGCAATAGGCCTACTAGATAATAGCGATACAAATCGAAGACTTAAAAGAAATCATGTGTTAGATTTACCTTTTAGAGATTAAATTTTGTATATATTGTAAATAAACTCTTAATTATAGAATTTTGAATATAATAGCTGTTCTCACTGGAGTACAGCTATTTCTGTTATATTATGAACTTCCAACTAACTTACT
>JAWNNQ010000884.1:0-12456 GCA_035044765.1 Leucophenga montana | reverse complement strand
TATTGTACCGCCTTACGATTAACATCCATGCTGTTGTATATTTGCTCTCAGTCAAATCCATTTGGTAAACATCATTATCATGGTCCACTGGTAACGCCTGTTTTAAAAAGTGAACTTTTGAATGCCGGAAAGAGATACATTTGTTATGGATAAGGTGTACAAATGCATCGTAGAATGCTCGCCACTATACGAATTTACCTGAGAATGACGGTACAGGCAATTTTGGTAATTCAACTCTTGATGAAGGTGCTGCAATCATAGTTGTGTTAGCTGTGGTGAACGAAGATGTAGATTCTAAAGCCTGCGTTGGAAATGCCTTATCAAATGCTTCGGAGATTGAAGAATATACTGTTGTAAACTCTTCTTCGAAACTTGCAGCAACATCTTTTAAAAAATATGCTGTCAATCGTGAACATCCAGACAGAATGATAGACTGATGATTTTTATTAAATTCTATCGAGTTCTTCGATTCTTTTTAAACGTTGTTGAATATATGGTTTTGTTTTTCTGTTAGAGCTATCTTTCCTAAAATTGGTATAAATCTGTTTCAAGCGTTCATAATGATCAGCCTACTTACTTACTTACTTACTTAGGTGGCTCTACAACCGTCTTTCGGTCAAGGCCGCACTTAGGAAAGCGCACCATTCATGTAGTTTAGTGCGTACCGGCGCCAGTCGCTGGCAATCCGGAGCATCTTCAGGTCATCATAGACCTGATCTTGCCATCTTAAGCTCGGACGTCCTCTGTGACGCCGTCCACCAATCAAGTTCAGGTTTCCGTCGTAAACCTTTAGTGCTGGAGCTCCGGGGCTCATCCGGATGAGGTAACCAGCCCAGTGCAGCCGCTATGTCAACGTATGACTATGTCAACCTGATCATACAGCTCATACAGCACATGGTTCATACGGGTCCTAAACTCGACGCCAATTCTAAGGGGACCAAAAAGTTACGAAGAATCTTTCTCTCGAACACTCCTAAAGACACAGTATCCGTTGATGTCAGTGTCCATGCTTCAGCGCCATACAGCAGGACCGGGATTATCAGTGTCTTATAGATTTTTATCTTCGTATTTCGAGAGAGGGCTCTACTTCTAAATTGCTTGCTGAGCCCAAAGTAGCAGCGATTAGCCAGCGTGATTCTTCGTCTGATCTGATTGAAGTTTGATTAAAGATTCCCCTCATGGGTCACCAAAAATGTTAGTCATTCGCTTAGTTGAACTGAATGTCAATGATGAGCGAACTGCACTGGGGACGTTTTCTTTAATATGAACACAAAACACGAATTTTTAGCTTTAAGTGATAATATTTATTTAACTACTATACTAATATCAAAACCTAATTAATTTATGCAATTCGTTTAATTATCACGACCAGCATGCACAGCACAGGCAACCACTTTCGTTCAGGTTCTTCTCGTTGCTGTGAATTTGCTTAGTGATCACGACTTCAGCTTGACAGTTATATTCTTGTGTTTTAAGGTTATATATATTATACAAAACCGTACAATGTGAATAGCTTTATACTTTTCTCCCGGCGTTTGTATCGCATTGAAGGAAGCATTGGACACCCTCTTTTTCAGCTCGACAATACGAATCGAACTAACCATGTCCGTCTGGGTAGCTCCTATACAATTCCACTTCTCACTTTTTGGATTTTGTAAGCAAAACTTATTTATTACAGTCAATTTTAACTGAATCTAATTGACGGAAGCTTCTTATATGAGTTAACCACATTAAAAATTAAATAAAAGCATGTGAAGATTTGATCCTGTTAACATTCCTCACTATGCAGTTGGTGAAGCGGGGTATCAATTTTTGATGCCTTCCAAAAAGCAGTTTCCCGCAACCCCTTGGGACCAACCTCGCGGACAGTTTCCGATATCCGAGGGAGATTTGCGGAAACATCGCAGAAAGTTCATCCACAGTGAATCTGCGATCGTCACGGAGCGCATTTTCGATTTTTTCCACAATTTCGTCAGTCACAATTGAAGGTCTTCCGCTCCTCTGATCATCATGCACAGACGTACGACCGTTTTTAAACTCGCGAAAACACTTGAACACACTCGTACGATTAATAGCTTTATCACCATATGCAGTTTTCACCTCATTATAAATCTTAAACGGAGGTTTTCCCTTCCAAACGAGATAACGGATGACACCGCGTATTTCGCACTTGGCGGGAGACTGGATTGAAATTGTTCACGAAACGTGTTGTCGCGTCGACAGTTCTCAATGTACTGATCTCGAACGAGTCTCGTTACAAAGGAGAGAGGTTCATCCGGATTAGGTGACCGGCCCAGTGCAGCCGCTATGTCAACGTATGACTATGTCAACCTGATCATACAGCTCATACAGCACATGGTTCATACGGGTCCTAAACTCGACGCCAATTCTAAGGGGACCAAAAAGCTACGAAGAATCTTTCTCTCGAACACTCCTAAAGACACAGTATCCGTTGATGTCAGTGTCCATGCTTCAGCTCCATACAGCAGGACCGGGATTATCAGTGTCATAGATTTTTATCTTCGTATTTCGAGAGAGGGCTCTACTTCTAACTTGCTTGCTGAGCCCAAAGTAGCAGCGATTAGCAAGCGTGATTCTTCGTCTAATTTCTCGGCTAACATTGATGTCGCTGGTAATTTCTGTTCCTAGATAGACGAAGTTTTGTACAACATTGAAGTTGAAATTCTCCATACTCACAGACCGTCCAAGACGCGCTGATGGTCTGCGAGTGGACACCAAGTACTTCGTCTTGTCCTCGTTCACCGCTAGGCCCACGAGACGTGACTGTTTCTCAATCTCCGAGAACGCCCTGCTTACTCGCCGTTCGTTGATGCCTATGATGTCTATGTCAGCAGCAGTTGCGAGTAGCATAACTTCCTTATGGAACATCGTGCCCGATCGTTGTACGTATGGGCATTGGCGAAGGTTTTACTCTATCAGGAGATTAAAAAAGTCGCACGATAAAGCTTCATCCTGGCTTAAACCTCTCTTGGTATCAAAGCGTTCGGAGAGGTTATTTCCTACTCTGACGATGCTTTGGGTGTGTGATAGCGTAATCATGCAAAGCCGAACGATTTTTTCTTTTATACCAAGTTCAGATAGGGCGTTGAAGAACTTCGTTCTCATCGGCGTGTCGAAAGCGGCCTTATAATCGACAAATAGGTGGTGTGCCTTTATTGTACTTGTGGGTCTTTTCCAAGATTTGGTGTAAAGTGAAAATTTGGTCACTGGTCGACCCATTTGGTCTGATACTGGCCTATCAGTGCATTCGTGTATGGTACCAGCCGTTTACACAGTACTCGGGACAGAACTTTGTATCCTATTGAAAAGAGACTTATTCCCCGTTAGTTCGCGCAGACAGCGGGGTCTTCTTTGTTGAAGATAGGACAAAGAACACTGAGATTCCAATCGTTGGCCATGCATTAATCGGACCATATTTTGTATAAGAGTTGGAGCATACCAACTCTTCGCCACTGGTCTTGAATAACTCAGCTGGCAACTCATCGGAGCCTGTTGCTTTGTTATTCTTCAGCTTTTTAATTACTGAGTCGACCTCGTTATAATCCGGTGGCTCTACAAGAGAGCCATCATCATTTGGTGGTTCTAAGTACGCTTCTCTATCCTCGGTATTATTCTCTTCATCGCCCCCAAGTAGATTAGAGAAGTGACTTCTCCATAGTCTCAGTGATTCCTGTGCATCTGTAACCAGACTTCCAATATTGTCCTTGCATAAAGAAACTCGGGGCTTGAAACCGTCGGTCAGACGCTTGACCTATTGCCAAAACTTTCGAGATTCATTTCGTTGACATAACACGACGATCAAAACATGATCAATTTGGTTCCGTGTCTTTTGATCGGGACTGCGCCAAGTAGCCTTGTGTCTGTCTCGGTGTAAAAATCTGGTGATATAGATTACCATGTTACGACCTGCGGCGAAATCGATTAGCCTCTCTCCATTGCTGGAGGTAGCGTCGTGAAGGCTAAATTTTCCGACTGTTGGGCCAAAGATTCCTTCCTTCCCAATTTGGCGTTGAAATCGCCAAGCACGATTTTTACATCGTGATTGGGGCAGCGCTCGTAGAGACGTTCGAGACGCTCGTAAAATTCATCTTTGGCCGCATCGTCCGTCGGGGCGTGTGCACAAATCAGGCTAATGTTGAAGTACTTTGCCTTTATACGTATCACGGCCAGACGCTCGTCCACAGGTATGAAACTGGTGGCAAGTACTCGTAGTTTCCTACTAACCACGAAACCGCATCCAAACTCGTGCTTCTTCGCATGGCAACTAAAATAGATGTCACAGGATGCCTTTTTTGAGCAGCCCTGTCCTATACATCTCATTTCCTATATTGCGGTGATGTCAGCCTTACATTTATCGAGGACATCAACCAGCTATATCTGCACCAGGCATGTGGAGGGACAGGACATTCCAGGTGCATATCCGTAAATCATGGTACTTAAATCGTTTACGGGGGTCGTCATCATTGGGGGATTTGATCCAAGGCTTCCTTTGTGTCTTCACTGGTACGTTTTTTTTTGCGGTGGCGGGAACCAAACCGAGCGCACCAACCCCTAATTAAGGGGAGTGGTTGCCCTCTCACAATATGCTCACCACGGATATTCCAAGGATTACCCAGTGGATACGTGTCCTAGCGGACGTTTGTGAGCTGCTTGAGCCGTTTGAAACAAAATCGTTATTTGACCGCTCCCAAGAGAAATGGCGAAAGAACTTTCCACTTCTGCAAACGACCCCATCTGCCTGCAGTGCAATTAAATTATCAATACTTGTTATGCTGGGTACTTGTGCATTGTCTTGACTCATTTTTGCCTTTTCATCTGCTTCACTCATTGCAATTATTTTATTTATATGTATTTTTAAATTCACTTAAGATTATGAACATCAACACAATCGTAATCAAGCACTCACTTCTTTACTCCGTTGTTCCGCCGCTTCTATGCTCGAAATATGGTGTGAAGAGAATCAGTGATGATGCGTTTTACCGTTAACGTTTTTGCGCTGCTTCTGCTTTCCTCCGCTCCCTTCTTGATCAACTGCTGCAGTCTGTATAAAATGTGCCGAAATGTATTATCGCTCTAACGGAACGTATACCGTTTGATTTTGTGGATTTAATGCAAGTGCGGCTGGTATTAACATAATTTACTTACATATGTACATATGTATTTAAATGATTTTAAAGTTTTAAAATTTAATGCTTTTATATAAATTTGCAATGATCAATTCAATTAAAGTTTGATTAAAGATTCCCCTCATGGGCCACCAAAAATGTTTGTCATTCGCTTAGTTGTACTGAATGTCAATGATGAGCGAACTGCACTGGGGACGTTTTCTTTAATATGAACACAAAATACGAATTTTTAGCTTTAAGTGATATTTATTTAACTACTATACTAATATCAAAACTTAATTAATTTATGCAATTCGTTTAATTATCGCGACCAGCATGCACAGCACAGGCAACCACTTTCGTTCAGGTTCTTCTCGTTGCTGTGAATTTGCTTAGTGATCACGACTTCAGCTTGACAGTTATATTCTTGTGTTTTAAGGTTACATATATTATACAAAACCATACAATGTGAATAGCATTATACTTTTCTCCCGGCGTTTGTATCGCTTTGAAGGAAGCATTGGACACCCTCTTTTTCAGCTCGACAATACGAATCGAGCTAACCATGTCCGTCTGGGTAGCTCCTATACAATTCCACCTCTCACTTTTTGGATTTTGTAAGTTAAACTTATTTATTACAGTCAATTTTAACTGAATCTCATATATGAGCTAACCACATTAAAAATTAAATAAAAGCATGTGAAGATTTGATCCTGTTAACTTTTTTTATTCTTAGTTTGTTTAATATTACTAGAACCGGTAGATTCTTCTTGATTATGGGAGCGACATATGGTATATTATATTTATATAGCGTCTGAGACTTAAAAAGAGCTATTTTCTCCAAAAAAATAAACACTTTGAACAAGAAAAAATGATAATTTCGGTTGGGTAGAAGAAGAAGAAGAAAAAAATGCAAGGCTATGATATGTACACAGTGTGTTAGTATTATGATAGAAGCAGACATCAACACAGGCACGAAGTCAAAACATATAAGCGAAAGAGGCAAACCAATATGCCCATTCGAGTCAAGCATATACTGTAGAGTTTCAATATTTTAATCTTGTCCGTTGACTGCACGCAGCTCCTGTGTATTGATCACGATGCGTTTTCATCCAGAAAGTAAGTGTACTGAATTTTTGTAGGTTTTAAAATTTTTTTAAACAAAAAAATTACGTGATACTTTAGTACATAATGTAAGCTATTTTTCGACATAGTCACCATTCCTCTCTATGCAGGTGGTGAAGCGGGGTATCCATTTTTGATGAATTCCAAAAAGCAGTTTCCCGCAACCCCTTGGGACCAACCTCGCGGACAGTTTCCGATATCCGAGGGTTTCTGTGATTGTGTCATGTAGTAGAGATCTGAAGATTTGCGGAAACATCGCAGAAAGTTCATCCACAGGGAATCTGCGATCGTCACGGAGCGCATTTTCGATTTTTTCCACAATTTCGTCAGTCACAATTGAAGGTCTTCCGGTCCTCTGATCATCATGCACAGACGTACGACCGTTTTTAAACTCGCGAAAACACTTGAACACACTCGTACGATTAATAGCTTTATCACCATATGCAGTTTTCACCTCATTATAAATCTTAAACGGAGGTTTTCCCTTCCAAACGAGATAACGGATGACACCGCGTATTTCGCACTTGGCGGGAGACTGGATTGAAATTGTTCACGAAACGCGTCGACAGTTCTCAATGTACTGACCTCGAACGAGTCTGCAAGGGGGAGAGGTCATTCAGTGTGACCAACATGACGAAAATCCCTCCGGCCGTGAGAGCCTCAGTACACTTACTTTCTGGATATGCACAGTGTACTTCGTACACTAAGTCGCAAAATAGGCAGCATTTGCAGTTCCCTGATTCTTATTTATCATGGAACAATAATACGGTAAAGTCATCAGAATGACTACTCTCGCATTTCATAGGAAAGACGTTAGTGCACTTTGAATGCTTGTGCTGAACGGTTGGTTCGCGGACGAATTTTTCTTTGTTGCTGTGTGCATGGTACAATAAATATTGTATCGTACCATTGCTGCGCGAATGTTGTTGTTCTTTTATTCGTGACTGCTCCGTTTATTTTGACTTTGACTGTCGTATGGACATGTCAACGCTCCACAAAATAATTGCCAAACTCCAGTAGTTGCAATAGTCTGCGATTTAGGACTTGGAAACCAAAAATTATTTAAAGATCTTGGAATAACAGAAATTATTTTAAGTATAAAATTACGAAGGTTCTATTAAGATTAACATGCGCATTAATTTTATCTTTCAGCCAAGACCTGGTTTAAAAATTCAGCGAATCCAAAATTGAAAATTTTTGTTTGCTGATGTATGTACCTCATTTGATAAAACTCGTCCGCAGCCACTTCTTAGGTCCAGGCTTTCCTTCAATAATAACCCCGCATATTTGTCTATCATGTTTAAAGTAACGGAGGGACAATAAATGTGTCTGCTGTACGTAGATAAAAAGTGAAGATAGCTACGCAGCTATTTTCTCATACAAGTGCTATCAGGCGCTGTCACAACATGGGCTTTTATGTATACCAAGCATGCGAAACTACTGACTCAAATGGGCAACGATTGGTTTGATGTTTTTAACAGCAAACTGTCCACCTTTAACAGAACGCCCACTGAAGATCCATATGGAACCCATGTGAACTTGCAGAAAACCTTATTGACTGATATGTCGAAGGTAATGAGCTCACCAATTTTACCAAATTCCACGAAGATTGCCCATTTCTAAAAAGGCATAATAGTCAATAACGCTTCTCTTAATAGGTTATACACTTACCTAGTAAATAAGTACGAAATTGAATTAATTTTTATCAATAGGCTAAATCAAGACTTATTTGAGCAATTTTTTGGCAAATAGAGGGCCAAAGGCGAGTTGCATGATCACACTAGCCCATTACAGTTTAAGTACAGGATGCGCAAGCAGATACAACAGACCAAGGTTCATGGTTAAGAGTGGACCACGTTGTGGGGAAGCTGGCAATATGCCGCCCCAATAATTTGCCGATTGCAGTACTTCCTTTGATCCTCAAATGGAACAATTAACAGAGGATGCATTGGAGTATGTGGCGGGTTATATTTTAAGAAAAAAAAATGTGAATAATGTAGAAAGTAGCCAATCATGTACATATATAGACATTATTTCCAATGGCAACCCAAAAAAGCCACCCAATATGACTCAACTGAAAAAGCTGCAACAAATTTTCATTCTTTCTATTTCTACATTATTCACATTTTTTTTCCTAAAATGTAGCCCGCCAAAAATGTTGGCAATACCATACTTACTTACTTAGGTGGCTCTACAACCGTGTATCGGTCAAGGCCGCACGTAGGAAAGCGCACCATTCGGTGTAGCTAAGTGCGCACCGGCGCCAGTCGCTGGCAATCCGATGCTTCTTCAGGTCATCATAGACCTGGTCTTTGCTATCCTACGAAAAATCATACGAAGAATCTTTCTCTCGAACACTCATAAAGACGCTGGATCCGTTGATGACAGCGTCCATGTTTCTGTGCCAAACAGCGGAACCGGGATCATCAGTGTCTTATAGATTTTTATCTTTGTATATCTAGAGAGGGCTCTACTTCTAATTTGCTTGCTGAGCCCAAAGTAGCAACGATTAGCAAGCGTGATTCTTCGTATGATCTCTCGGCTAACGTTGTTGTCGCTGGTAATTCCTGTTCCCAGATAGACGAAGTTTTCTACTCCATCAAGAGATTGAAAAATTCGCACGATAAAGCATCACCCTGCCTGAAACGTCTCTTGGTATTAAAGGGTTCGGAGAGGCTCTTTCCTACTCTGACGACGCTTTGGGTGTGTGATAGCGTCAACATGCAAAGAGGAACTATCATTGCTAGGATACCAAGTTCAGATAGGGCGTTGAAGAACTTCGTTCTTATCGGCGTGTCGAAAGCGGCCTTATAAACGACAAATTGGTGGTGTGTGTCTTTATTGTACTCATGGGTATTTTCCAAGATTTGGCGTAAAGTGAAAATTTTGTCACTGGTCGACCTATTTGGTCTGAAGCCACACTGATACTGGGCTATCAGTGCATTCGTGTGTGGCTCCAGTCGTTTACACAGTACGCGGGGCAGAATTGCTTATTCTATTGAAAAAAGACTTATTCCCGGAAGTTCGCGCAGAAAGCGGGGTCTCCTTTCTTGAAGATAGGACAATGAACAATGAGATTCCAATCGTTGGGCATGCATTCAACGGACCATATTTTTCATAAGAGTTTGTGCATACGCCTTACCAACTCTTCGCCACCGGTCTTGAATAAGTCAGATGGCAGCTCATCGGAGCCTGCCGCTTTGTTTTTCTTCAGCCTTTTAATTACTGAGTCGACCCCGTTATAATCCGGTGGCTCTACCAGAGAGCCATCATCAATGAGTGGTTCTTGAAATGCTTCTCTAACGGTGGTATTCTTCGCACATTCAACACGCTCGGTGCGTGCCTTCCGTCTATCACAACATGATCAATTTGGTTGCGTGTCTTTTGATCGGGACTGCGCCAAGTAGCCATGTGTATGTCGCGGTGTGGAAATCTGGTGCTACTGTTTACCATGCTTTGTGAAAACACGAATGTGTTCGTCCAAATGGGGTTATGCTGGACAGCGTTAATTTAGAGGCGAAAGCATTTTCCTCTTTATAAATACATACAAAAACTCGATCTACTTATGGGAAAGGGAAATCTATCCATGTTTGATGTCTATAGCTCTTAAAGTCTCTGAAATACGTTGTTTTATACTACCAGACGGATAAAGCTATACCGACTCAGCTTCCGATACTGATCAATATATGTCTGTATATAGGCCTAATTTTCCGTAGTACACTAATTTTACCCTTATCCCATTCTATAGAATGTACATACATATGTATACCTACACAAATTTCTCATAAACAAATTCTCTAGTATGTATGTATGTATGTATGTATGTATGTATACCAGCGTGGCATTTAGCCACTTTTCGAAAAAGAGAGAGAAACTAAAAAATTTAGTTTTTGATTGAACACCGCGCAAACTATGTATGCCAGAGAGAGAGAGAGAGAGAGAGAGAGAGAGATGAATAAAATGTGTAAATGGCTACGTATTGTACCATTACGCAATTGTTTGGAAAATGTGTATTCTTCTTTTCACTTGGATCTTTAAAAAATGTTGCAAACAGACCAAACAAGTTGTAGTAACTTGATTCGATACGATCAAATTAAAGGAAATGAAACAGCAGTCTTTCGATTAATTTATTCAACACTACTTGTCTCGTCCGCCTCTTTCTCACTTTACGTTTGGATCCATGGTGTATCGCTCAGATGTTCTTTTTTATTGCTTCCGGTTCCTTTATGATCAGTTGGCAGAATAGAGACAAACATATTATCTATCGTATGCACACACACGTCCAACTGCATCAGTCTTAAATGCTAGAGCACGAACCATCAAATTTGTTTGGTCAAACGAAAACACACGAAAACGAAGCCATGCATGTCTATAAATGCCTTGCCTTGTTTGTCTTTTCGAATGCATTTTTGCAGTGCTTTATTATGTATGTATGTATGTACACCTATTTCATGTGAAGCGTGTATTTTTTTTCTTTCGTTGAGCGGAGTAAAGATTGTTGAGGATTTTTTTTCCTAAAAGATTTTGATGAAAGCAATATTGTGCATATCTGCAAATAAAAACTTTTTAAATGAATTTTTTTTTTATCAAAACTGTAAGCGTAGCATGCGACACAAAAATGCACTTGCATATTAATATTATAGATAAATATTTACTTATAATGGGTTTTCAATGTCTTATAATGCGTTAAAAACTTAGTGGAAAATTAAACTACATTTTACAATAAGTGTGAAAGGGTATAAATAAAAATAACGTGGTAATATATAAATAAAAACTTCAAGTTCAAATTATTTCTCGGCGGACACACCCTCTTATCGCCCAGAGACAAGTCGAACTTGAAAATTGCGCAGGCCGCTGCTTAGGCCGGAGCAATTATAATTTGCACTTTGCTGCATTTTGAATTTGATATGACTTAATAAAGTTAGTTGTTCTTCTTCGTATCTTTGCTATCACCCTCCTTCGATTGACCGCGACCCAAAATTTTTGCCAAGCTATCCCAAATGCCGCCAAAGAAAATAGCACAGAAGAGGTTCTCTAATGGTAGGAACGGATCATGTATGCCGAGCAAAATTGAAGACAGTTTGAAATACACTAGGAAAATGACGATGCCGAAATATACAAGTGCATGGGGCGCGGATATATAGTCTGTTTTCTTATCCAGCACAAAGATGACGGAGGCGAGTAACGATGCTTTTGTGTAGCTATAAGAGAGATTTGCAATTACTAAAAATTTAAGAAACTAAATAAAAATGCATACAATGATGGCTGCATAAACTCCATTGCTGTCGGTGTCCATGCCCCCCGTATTAGTCGCTCCAGGAGCTTTGTGAAGCCAGCTCCGTTGCCCTTTAATGTACCGATTATTATCATTATGATCCATGCGTTCGGGTAAAGCTTTGCAGCATGACCCACGCCGTCATATACTTTTTTGGCGCGATATATCTCCTTCATAGCGCTGGCAACAATTTTGATTGGTAGGAATTTCCCAACTTTATAACCGATATCGAAAGGAGTATAAAAAACAATGTACCTGAAAAAATTAAATAAAAATCAATTTCCACAAAAATTTAATAAATCGTCACTAACCATACTACTGTGCCAACAAGCAACGCACCATTGTTTTTTAATGGTGCGAGAATCGGTTCACCCAGCAAGCCGTTTGCAACCATTCCTCCAGCAAAAATTACTAGCATTGTCGATAGCCAACAGGCAAGTGGATGTTTCCTTGAAAATGACTGTGCGTTGGTACCTAGATCCTCGCGAACGGCCAGCGCTGCCAGCAAACTGTGCGCTATGTCAAAGAATGGAAACATTTTTAGTTTAATGACCTGATTGGCCACATCCAAAAATGCTTCGGGATCCATGTTGTCCGATTTGTTGAAGTATTTCTCTTAGCTGTAGTAATACTTTTGATAGAGTGTGCTCAGTGTAACTTGAAATCTGAAATGTAGAAATAATTCCATAACTGTAGTTCACACGCAGATTATACAGCCGTGCTTCTATTTTCACCTACTTTTACGATTTGCGATTTTTTGCACAAGTTTATCATGTTACCTTTGTTGAATCTTACTGCAAAACTAAACAAACCTACACTGAAAGTGACAACAAACTCAATGAACTATCTTAATGGTAGAAGGGCATATGTTGAGTTCAGGGGCGTGAGGTCGGGTTATCGTAAGTTAAAGATGGGTGTTCCGCAGGGTGG
>JAWNNQ010000883.1:0-52830 GCA_035044765.1 Leucophenga montana | reverse complement strand
TGCTGTATCGAACATGTTTGAGTTAAATCAATTATTTTTAAGACAATTGTTTTTAATTTGATCAAATTACATACAAAAAATTAGTTCAATTAATAGTAGATATTGTATAAATTGTACATCACAATACATCACTTAACATATGAAGTCTCGATTGCTCAACATTTCAACCGACCTGGATTCAAGCCACGTCGTTCAGAAATTTCGAATTTTTTGTATTAACTCTTGAGATATTTGTCTGAACATTGTTTTGTATATTGTATATATTGTATATCTTTTGATAATTAATCGGTGGATAAAGTCCGAAAGTGCTGCAGAGCATGAGTTGGAATGACTAAGTCTGGGAAGATCTCCATAAACTTGGTATTTACAACAAGTGGTAACAGCGCGCAGTTGACTATAGCGGATGGTGTGCCTTCCTAAGTGCAGCCATGGCCGATAAATGTTTCTAGCGTTTCATAAGTAAGTTTCATAAGTAAGTAAGTAAATAATTATTTTAAAGGCCACGTCGTCATTCTTAACCAAATCCTATTTCATTTATAAGTTCGAAACTATTTTTCAATGTTTTAGAACATATTGCCCATATGCTTGTACAAAACAGCAACATAATACAAATTAAATATAATATGAGCATATATTTTCCCATTGCGAATGGGATAGCTATATTATATAAATACATACATACAGCAACATTTTTCACTTCGAGTCGTATAGGTCACACTTGACATTTGTTTATATTTTCATTAAAATATACAGATTCAATTTATGAAAGCATCTTAAAAATGCATGCATTGAGTATAGTCACCATTTGCGCATGATATGCCGAAGCAATTGTCTTTACATTATAAATTTTTTGTTTTTTATACCATTCACACATAGTGTAGTATAGTATTATCAGTTTGTCTGAAAGCTTGTAACGCATTAAAGGAGCCATCGTAGACCCCATATATATTCTTGATCAGCTCGACGAGACGAATCGATTTAGCCAAGTCCGTCTGTCCGTCTGTATGTTGTTGGGCATTTTTCGGGGACCAATTTTTATGTTATCCAGTTGAAATTTTGCACATACACTTCTTTTTATTGTAGTTTAATAGAGTATCAAGATTGACCTGCCACGCCCACTATTTGGTTTAACTCAAATACAAACCTATGGTCCACTTTTGACTTTTTGTAAGAAAAACTTTTTTATTAAAGTCAATATTAGGTTGAAATGCGATATGATGCCTAATAAGAGACAGCCGCTAAACATGCATAGACAATTGGGCGTGGCCTGCCCACTTTTTGAGGTAGCCCCCATAGAAACCCACCGTGCAATGCATTTAGATCAATATTAGCTTGAAATTTGATTTTGTGGAATTTGATGGACAGCCGCTTCATATACATATACAAATGGGCGTGTCCCGCCCACTTTTTGAGATAGTCCCATATAAACCCACAGTTCACTTTTATGCATTTGTATGGAAAACGTCAATATCAACTTGAAATACGATATGGCGGCATCTTACACATCTACTACATCGCTTCATACACATCTACTAGTGAGCGTGTACCACCCCCTATTTAAACCCCCACTTTTATGTAGTATTACAATACTACTTAAAGTTTCGTGTGAATGGTGTTAGAGCTTCGGTTCAACCGAAGTTAATGTTTTTTCTTGTTCTTTTCTAGTTTTACTGTACACTAATACGCGATTTGTGTAAAGAGTGACCGAATGAAAAAATAATTCAAAACACCACAACACAAAATATAGAGAAATATACTATTTTTGCCGAACTCTTGGTACTTTGTCATTTTTGAGTTCATAGTTGTCTTATATTTCGCATAGATGCTCAAATATATATGGTATTTTTCCTCATTTTTGTCCAGTTGGTTTTCGTTTTACCTTTTGATGAAAGCATATTTGAACCTCCTGCACCTTCAGTTTTTTACCTTGTCTATTTTCTGAACTGTTCTAACAAAAATGAAGGGCAAAATATATGCTCATATATACATACGTGCGTCATAGGGCCATTAGTAAGAACAAATTAAGTATATGTGAAACGAATTTTTTTGTAGTTCGATTTATTAGTTGAAATAGTTCAAAAGCCATACTAAGCAATAGTGTAATTGCCATAAATTTACGGTTGACGTTGGTGTACTTAATTCACAATTTAAAATATATCTTTAAAAACATTTCGCTACTTTATTCAATAATCTTACATACAGGTAATATGAGATATGCTATTAATTTTTAAAATTTTAAATGAATTAATGGAATCAAATCACCTGACTCTTCATTGGATCCGTATTTAGTTGACACATATAGCCACCGCGATCCTCTTCGGCAACTGACTTGATATGCAGATTCCACGTGTTCTGATCCAGATGGCTAACAGTAACGCGCGGATTGTGCGTGATGACATTCTCGTGTATGGCCTGAATGGCCTTAGTGTCTGCCTTTAGCCAGCCAACCTGAGGAGTAGTGCGAAAAATTAGTTTTAGAGTGAACAGCCACAAATATGCTTCAAGGATGTGCGCCCAAAAACGAGTAAAATAAAGTGGCATAATATGTGTATGTGTATGTGTATGTGTATGTGTCTGATTGTGAATGTGAGAGTGTGGTTATGTGTGTTACCAATTGTGTTATTGTTGGTATTGGTTGCTTGTTGCGGTCTTGGCGGTCTTGTAAAATATTTTGGCCGAAACTTGTTTCGCACGCAAATTGTTTCGAAAGTCTTTCCGCCCATATGCTTCCCGTTATATTTACCATTTTGTCTATCCTAATATCTGGATCTCAGTCTATTTACAAATGTATCTGTTTGTGAATGTATGCGTGTGAATGTGTGTGTGTGTATAATTATAATTAATTTCGCTTTAAAGAGTAATTTAGCGTATACATTTAAGAGCACTGTTTATACTCTGCGTTGAACTGTTCTTCGATATCACCCGCCCGCTGTCTGCTTCACGTTCTGTCCAATCCGGTATTTGTATTTGCTTTCGTGCCAATGCCACTCTCAATCATCATTTTGTGTACTTACCCGATATCCACCCAAATGACGCACGTGACACGTAAAGGTTGCATCGCGTCCAACCGCGACCGAAACATTCGAAATGCTCTCAACGAACTCCGGCTGGAATGCAGCGATTTCTGAAAAAAAAAAGAAAAAAAAAGAAAAGTGAAACATGCTCACTAAATATGGAGTAGAATGCTTAACTGTGTACGCAGTATATGTATAAAGCAGTGACACTTTATTTGGAACGAGTTGAAATGATTTATGTGATTTAAATGCACTTAGCGCATTTAGTTGACTTACTGAAATGCCAAAAATACCATTTCAAGAATTTGTGGGTGAAGTTTGATTTAAAGAAAAGCAAAAAGTATTTTGTTTCTCTTTTTATTTAAAATTTATACATTTACTAAGTACGCTCAGTTTACAATCTATTTAAATAAAGATATCGAAGTTAATGTCGAGATTTTGTTTAACATGCTTAAATGTGTCTCTGAAAACATATACATGATTTTGAGATAGCAACGGAGACCTCATAAGTATTGGGTTGTTGGAAAAGTGGTAGTCTTACGATGAGTAAGAGAATGGGACAAGACTTCCCATCCAAATTGCCGCAACTTTTGGCAAGATTCCAAACTTGTGTGTGGTTGTGGACACTCCGCATCTGCGTTTGATAAGTGCTGGCCACTTCTCCACAAGAGCACTAGTTTTTAACAGTATACATCACAATCGATCGTCTGGTTTCACGTTAGGAGCTCGAAAAACACCATACCTTTCTAGTACTTTCCATATTGACAGCATAACTTTTTTTGCTGAAAATCGGCTTTGGATGACTTCGGGACTGCTTATTTGCACTGAGTAACGATGGTTTACATAGAAAATTGTTGTAAAGAATTCTCTATTCATACACTTGAAAAACTTCAATTTTGTTGCTTTTGAAATGAGCAAGGCTATTGAAACTGTTGGTGATATGGAATGTCATATATCAAGCAAGCTGATGATTTATTTATTTATTTGACCGGAAATGGTCGCAGACATTCCAATGATAACGAACGTCATAAGAGTATCACCATTGACCTCAAAATCACCAGCTCTTAGTTTAGTGAACCATCTCTGGCACTAACGATTTTATAGGGCATTGTGTCCGTAAACTTTTGCTCAATTTTTACCTTGCATTCTTCTCTTTGTCCATTTTCTTATTAACGTATAAAAAAAAAACAAGAAAATCATTGAATAAATAAATACCGAAGTTATGATTAATTGAGTGAAGAAATCTTAGTTAAAATTTTACTCTATTAATATTTATGGTATTTAATTCATTGAATTCACAATGTAATTCGACTATGGATTTTTGCATCGTTTTCCTGTTTTATATTTCAAATTTGACATTGTTGGGAATAACCACAGAAACGTACAAGACAATGGTGGAACTGTTGAAATGTACAGAAGAGTACAGAAAAGTTTGGTTCCCATTTAAAAGTGATGGGATGATACATGATGATTCGAGGAATGCTAGGATTGGTGGATTCACGAAATATTGTTGTTTTTTTTTTTGTATCTGGTACAATTGCGCTCGCACACACCATTACACAAGCAAGATCTAGACGGAAAGAGAAAACATCATTATGGACTCGGACAACGTTGCAACGGCTCTGGTGAATAAAGAAAACATCATCCTTCCACTATTACACATAATACTTGGAGTCTTCAAAAACTTCGACAAAGCGTTAGACAGAGAAGGCCAAGCGTTTGCTGATTTGAGATTACTTTTTCAATGACTTTCTATTGAAAAATCATGAAAGGAATCTTTGACGTGCCACACATAAGAAAAGTGCTGAAAGATGTCAATATTTCTCCTCATTATAGCCACCTAATGAGGCTGCAGCCTGCAAGCCGTTCCAGTTGATTGTATCTAATTTTCTTGGAAACAATATAAGCGCGAAATATAAGGAAATTGTCGAAGAGTTGCTCAAAAATTATGCAAGAATGGGTTAGGAGTATATTTTGTTACTCATTTTTTCCCCGTCTTTGTCTTGCATGATTTTCATCATTACGTTGGTTTATAATATAACATGAAATAATCTGTAATTTAAGTTCTATTTTAATTTCAACAGGCGTAAAGATGTCGCTCAAACTCAAACTCAAACTCAAACGGGAGAATCTCGGTGACATGAGGGACGAGCATGGTGAAAATTTTCATCAAGAAATGAGAACCATTGAGCAGCGCTACGAACGATTTTGGAACCCAAAGGAGAACAAAAGACAAAGTAAGGGTATACGTAAAAAATAAAATAGTAGACATTATTTGACATTTTATATTTTTGCAGTGAATTTTCTACTTTTTGTTTTTGGCTCAAAAAATCGACATTTGTCATACACTTAAACTACTGAACAGAATGGAAAATAATACGGGAGGCGATTGTAACTGCCTATTCGGACGTTTCTAACTCGAGAAATTGCTTAAAATTAGAAACTATCTCCGAAAAAAAAAGAAAAAACAAGAAAAAACGTTAACTTCGGTTGAACCGAAGCTCTAATACCATTCACACAAAATTTTAAACAGTATTGTAAAACACAAATAGGGGCTACCTCAAAAAGTGGGTGGTAGATGTGTATTATGAAGCGATGTAGTAGATGTGTAAGATGCCGCAATATCGAATTTCAAGTTTTCCATACAAATGGAGAAAAGTGAAGTGTGGGTTTATATGTGAGTACCTCAAAAAGTGGGCGGACACGGAGATATGAAGCGGTTGTCCACTTAAATCCACCAAATCGAATTTCAAGCTAATATTAATTAATTAAAGATTTTTTCATAAAAAACACAAAAAATGGGCAGTAGGTTTGTATGGGAGCTACCCAAATAGTGGGCGGGGTCCCACCCATTAATGTACCATATCAATTATTAAGTTGATAATGACTACAATAAAAAATTGACTACATACAAAAAGTCAAAGTGGGCGGAGGGTTTGTATGTGGGGATACCCCAAAAAGTGGGCGGGCGGGTCAATCTTGACACTTTATTAAACGGCAATAATTAGAAGTGTGTGTGCAAATTTTCAACTGGATATCATAAAAACTGGTCCCCAAAAAATGCGCAACAACTTACAGACAGACAGACGGATAGACATACGAACAGACATACGTTCAGACATACAGACGGACATGGCTAGAACGACTCGTCTCGTCGAGCTGATCAAGAATATATATACTTTATAGGGTCTACGGTGCCTCCTTTAATGCGTTACAAACTTTCAGACAAACTGATAATACTATGTGTGATGAAGCCTTTATTTGTAAATACAGGGTGTCGCAACAAGAGCACACTATTCAATTTTGGCGACATTTTATTTCTGTGCAAGTGGCAACTCTGAAATTTGATATTTCGATTATTAAAAATGGAGCGCTACACAATTGAAAAACGTGTTATCATGCGTTACGCGGAGCAAAATGAAGTGAATTACGATTTTTCGAAACAAATTATTATTACCGATGAGTCGCATTTTCAGCTTAATGGGTTCGGCAACAAACAAAATTGTTGAAATTAAATCTTAGAAAATCCGCACGTGATCTATGTTAAAGAAATGCGTTCACAACGAGCAACGAGCAACTATCTGGTGCGGATTTTGATCAGGCACGCCGCCTGATTGGGCCTTACTTCTTTGAAAATGAGGGCGGAAATGCAGTGACTGTGAATGGCAATCGTTACAGGAACATGATAACGGAGATCTTGTGGCCTCAACTGGATTTTGTGAAATCTGAGGTGTATGTGAATAAACTACAAACAACTGCTGAGCTCAAATTGGAGATTCAACGCGTCGTCGTCGTCGTCGTCGTCGTCGTCGTCGTCGTCGTCGTCGTCGGTGAGTTAGAGCTACACCTTTGCCAAATGTCATGGATAATTTCATGAGAGCAGCAAGGATCTGTGTTCAGAGCTGCGCGGCCCATTTACCGGATATTTTATGTCATACATAATCGGAACATATCTACTTTAGAATGCAATATAAATATCTCCACTTCTTCAGAAAATATGCCTTATAATTTTCCAATTAAATCGTGTTGGGACACCCTATATACTATATTATGATTTAGCCTATGTTGAAAATTTTGCGAGTAATAAAACATAAGTATGTGTTAAGCTTATAAAATTCTTATATGTATATCTGAATACCCAGAGAGAGAGAGAGAGAGAGAGAGAGAGAGAGAGAGAGAGAGTAATAAACAAATTTGTCACACCGAATTGATCCATATTATGTGTAGCTTTTTATGCATCGGGTGAATCTTGCGTTGTTTATAAAGCTCGATTATAAAATGTTCACTACTTAAAAAAACTAACCGTTGGGGCATATTTAAGCTTAAGATCGATATAATGCCAATTCGGACATATCGTATATTGCCTTGATGTTTTAAACCTTTTTAAACAATAAATTACTTTATACATACACGTACATACAAGTATGTACATATTAGCGGACATATTTTTATAGACATCCTGCAGCAGCCGTTCTGAACATACGAGTACCACGAATACGTTCAGTTTGCCAATGGCATTCGCACTTTGGCACTCGATTGCGACTCCGACTCCGACTACGACTGCGACTGCTGTCGTTACTCTCTACCCTTGCGAGTGGTGATACGCAAATATATAAATAATTTATTGAATCATTGAAATCAAACATTTCACTTGCAACTGCTGCAGAAAAACTTTTGTGCCACGCAACAAAAGCAACACAATGCTCTGGTGCGGCATAGTGCGGCATAGAGCGGCATGGAGCGGCATGGAGTAAAAGTGGCACAGCAAAACTGAAATAAAAAATAATAATAAAAAAAAAAATTATATGAATGGAAAGGTCCGAGGCGGTTTCTGCGATGCGTTACGTTCGATGTCTGCGTATGACTGCCGGCATAAATGAACGAATGAATCAATGAGCACTTGCCTGCCTGGGTGCTGCTTGCCGCCTCAATCCGACCAAATCCATGCAAAGGACAACGACGTCGATGATGATGATGACGATGATGATGACGATGATGATGATGATGATGATGATGATGATGAGGCGGCCAAGCAACCGCGTTTCTTTTATGAGCAATGCTGCTGCTCGCTCTTTCGCTTCTGGCTCGTTTATAATGCATGCCGAAAAAGTTCTAAACTTGAAATTTAAATATTTATAGACATTGCCGTAGGATAATAGAATACGATTTCAGGGCAGGGCGGGACGGAACGGAACGGTACGGGGTAGCTGAAGCAGTGAATGCTTATAGTGATGAGTGAAAAGTGCAAGCTCTACGGGCGACGAGAAACATTAAGTTCCGAACAGAAATCGCTGAATCGACGCAATTGACCAAAAATATGATTTATTGCAATCTTTTTGAATTTGATTTTTTATTTTATTATCTACTTTGTGTTTGAAAAACTTGCAAATGGAAGCGACAAAAACTACAATAATTTTAATGGTAGCTATTGGAATATTGGAGTGCAACTTTCGTTCGTCCTGTTGTTGTATTGTAGTTTCGGCAAAGATAGTTTTGTTGCTAAAGTGTTTGTAACCAAAATCAAGCACAGTATCGCGGTGTTGATATACTTATCGATGAGGATAAGAGCAATAAATATTGGGGATTATTATGTCCTGTAGGTAAAATAGTATAGAATTACTTTACATTTTTTTGTTTTATTCTTCATAAGTTTATCAAATGTTCGGCCAAATGTTTACAATGTATTGAGGGCAAAATCAAGAATACGACATATTACAGGAGTCGGTGCACGAAGTGTTACAAGTGTTGTTTACACGTCTACGGAAGCATATCATTTTATGTTGCAGTTGAAAAATTTATCGAAAAGAAATTAAAACGCAACAGCATTGCTTTGTATTTGGCTGGAAAATTGCAACCAGCCATTGCAAATGAGCTATGTCATTTACGTGTGAACAAAATGTTTATGTTACGGACCATTATACGTTACAAAATGGTACTGGTAGCATAAAAAGACGCCATTGAGCTGGACATCGTAAAACAGCCACATCGGCAGAAATGGTTAGAAAGGGGAAGGCCAGAATTCAATGTAATCCACGATAAAGCGTCCGCTTGTAGCATGGGGGCACATAATAAAAAATGAACTACAATTGAAGCCCTACAAAACACAAACATTGCAAGATGGTACAATCTGCACAAAACGCAGTTCACCTATCAAGAGCAAAGATGTTAAAATACTTTGAAAATGTGTTTTTCTTTTGTTTTTTTATAAAAAAAAAATGTATGTTTACGGTTTAGCAATATGTAAACGAACAAAACGATCGTTAACTTACGCTCACAATTCGATTGCTCTTTGTGCCGAGAATGTGACAAAATACCGTTGTACCACATTCGTGCAGCGTGTGAAGACTTCCCGGACAACCTCGAGGTTGTCCGGGTTATCCGCACTAAAGGTGGCTACATCGAACAATTACATATTTTTATTAAAATTTGAAATGTTTTTACGATATACTGAAGTTTTAAATAAAAAAAATAAAAATTTGTCAAAATTACAGCATTTTTACTTGGTAACACTTCGAACGCCAACCCCAGTATTTGCCAACGTCCGATATAATTATTGTATCGTGTATTTTCGAACAACTCAATTGAGTTAAGTCGATCATGTCATATTCTTTCATTTCACCGTTTGTCCAAACGCCTGTTGTGTAGATCAGCGATGGGCGCAGGATTTGAAAAATCGAAAAAAACTGGGTGTGGGGGTGTGTGATATCGCAACAATTCCACTATTTCCAAATTTTGTACGTCGTATTTGGTGAGCAAAAAGTGGTACAAGCTCTCCGCCCTGGACACCAAACCACATCATCAATGAAAATGTTGAAGCAGTGACGAAAATTGTTATGGAGAATCTCTGTATCACTATGAGAAGTTGTGGAGGATGTCGGCATATCGGTTGCCGCATGTCATGTAATTTTTTCAGATGTTTTGGGCGTGAAACATGCGGCAGCGAAGTTTGTTCCGAAATTGTTAAAGCATCGCTCAGGAGCTGTCGATCAGAATGACGTCAACAACGATTCAGATATTCTCAAAAGGGTCATAACGGGTGACGAAACATTGGTATATGGTTATGACGTCGAATACGAAGATAACACCCGGATTTGTGGCAAAATAATTCATAGCTTTTGCAACATGATAAAGTACCTGCTTACATAGCGTAGCTTTTTCGTGATTTTTTTGTCCAAAAACAATACCGTTATCATTGGTTCAACCACCGTATTCACTGGACTTGGCCATTTACTACTTTTTCCTATTCTGAAAACTGAAAAGACCCAAGAAAGGACGTTGTTTTGCCACTATCGAGGAGATAAAGACCGCATCGCTGGAAGAGCTTAAGGCCAAACCAAAAAGCGTATATTAGAAGTGCTTCGAGGATTAGAAAAAGTTCTGGCACAAGTGAATTATATCTGAGGAGGTTTACTTTGAAGGGAACCAAATACATATTGATGAATAAATAAATATTTTTCGAGACAAATAGTCACCTGCTTTTAATTTACCTATTGCAATATTATCTATTAATTGATAGACAAGCCGATTATTTGTGACCGTTGGTACGCCTGCAGAATACAACCGATATTGACAAAAAGTTTACCATTTGAAATGTGTTCATTTGCATATGTACACTTTCTATATTATATCAAAATCATTTGCAAATGTTGGGCGTAAAAGGTTTGTGCAATCGTCACTCACACATATCGAATCAAACAAAAATCATAAACGCACATCTACAAATATTATATGATAGCATGAGCACCCAATTGCAAGCGGATAAGACTCTGCAAGCTAGAAAGAGATAGGAGATTGCGTATTTTACTTTGTATGTGCTTTGCTTGGTGGCTGTGTCTCTATTTGTAGATGTTATTGTGATTGCTGCGTGGTGAAATAGCAATAACAAGAAACGCAATCGACTTGCAAACAATTGTGTATCTTCTTCTATTTTTATATGTGGTCAGCATAAAATATCTGTACACCCAAGTCGAGTCCAATGTTTCACAAACTAGGGGACTAGGAGCCCGGTAAACAGACGAACATGACTAAAGCAAATCATTTTGTCGAGTATATACCTTTGATTTTTGGGATCTCCGAAGCAGTCTTTTGCATTACAAATGTCGTAGCAAAATCATAATACCATTTACACTACGAGGGAATAGTATTTATCTCATTTATGAGATGGGCACATATAAAAACCTCGACCTAAAAGGTCTATTGTTTGTCTTACTGAGTTAGATGGCCTGGCCTAAGCCTCATTGTTGAATGAATCTTAGTACTTTCCTAGGGTCCAAACTACTCACTTGCTCCTTTCTAATAAAGTGATTACCTAGCAATTGCAGTCTGCTTCTAGCTATAACTTCACATTTAGAGAGAATGTCTGCTCTTCATGGTCACAGAGTCTGCATACGGGTGAGTTATGTATGCCTAAAACATATAAATGTTTCTTTAGTCTACAGTGGCCTGTTAGCAGTCCTGTTAATATTCTTAGTTGGTTCCTACCTAACTGAAGCAAAGTTTGCGATCTATTTGGATTGTAGCCCCCTAGAAGTCCTTGTCTTAGTCCTCGGCATGTAGCCCAGTGATTTTCTCTTCCTATATCGTTCTCCTTGCGGATTACTTCCAATATAGTATGTCTCCCGATGCCACAATACGGTTCCGGTTCAATCAATAGCGTTGCCGTTCCTTGTCTGGATAGCTTGTCTGCTTGCTCATTACCTGGAATATTGTTATGACCCGGAACCCACAGCAGAGAAACACTGTTATGTTCGCCTAGTTTTTCCAATAGTCCAATGTTTCAAGTACTAGCTACGTTGGAGTTAAGTGCCTTCAACGCAGCGTGGCTGTCTGATAGGATAGCAATATCACAGTTGTGATAGCCTCTATATAGGTTAAATTGCGCACATCTGATTATCGCACAAATTTCTGCTTGGAAGATGCTAGTGTGTTTTCCCATTGACTCCCAATTGGACCTACAACTCCTAGGGTGGGAAGAGTATAATGAGCAAATTATATGGAGGATGAAAGCAAGCTCTTAGCAAGAAGATTAGGAACTCAGCGGCATTTGCGGATTTATCTGATAAAATAAGAAATCAGGACGTAGATGAGGTAAAGCAGAAAATAAATGAATGTAATTCGCGCTGCATAAATGAAAATACATACTTATAGGACATTAAGCATATTCTTAAAAATTTATCAATACATCACAACATGACGAACGCTTAATTACATGTTACCATCACATTCAAGCATAGAAATGAGTTGCAAGTAGGCTTTCGTCACTTGGTTTTTACCTCGTCGAGAGGTTTTTTTATTTGATATCAGTCATTTTAATAGAGAAGATGAATAAAGTGCTTGGATGAAGCTTTAAATGAAACTTATACCTTGCTTGAGGCTTCTCATATATAAACCATAGATTTGTGTGGGGCTATGTTTTTAAGTGGTCCGACATTTCATTAGAATTTGAAAACAATTACAATAAAATCATTTTAAAATAGAAACATTTTCATTTAAAATCTTAAAAATGGCCTTCTCCATATAAATTTTGTATATAAAATCGAAAAAAATGAAAAATCCGGTTTATATTTGATCGCGTTGGGAAACACTTTAAATTAATGCTCATTATCATTAGTTCATATGATAATATAGTATATATTTTCTTCTATAGGGTATCTCAGGATTTACGCCGGATTTGATTTTTAAAAAAAAAACTGTTGTTTTTTTGAAAATTTGTGAAACTTTTTGATGAAACATAAAGTAGACATCATGAGGTTATGTTTGGAATAACACAACGGGTAAATGGCCGCCACGGCTTTGCTGGCATATACGCGCTCTTTTCCTGAAATTTTTCATAACCGTTTTGCATAAATGTTGCGGTATTTCATTGATGCAGCTTGTAATTTCTTCTTGCAATGCTTGACATGTTGTGGTCTTATTCACATAAACCTGTGACTTCAAAAAACCCCAAAGAAAGAAGTCTAGAGGCGTCAGATCACATGATCTATGCGGCCAATTCTGGTCACCAAAAGGCGAGAGGACACGACCGGGAAATGACTGATGCAGTAATTGAACTGTTTCTTGTGCTGTATGGCATGTGGCACCGTCTTGTTGAAGCCACATGTGTTATATATCAATATCTTCAATATTAACATTTCACAATAATGAACACCATTCACGGTTTGTGTTTGACCTGCCTCATTTTCGAAGAAAAATGGACCGATGATGCCTCCAGCCCAAAATCCACACCAAACAGTGACACACTGTGTATGCAATTGCGACAATTTTGCCTGTTAACGAAGCCATCGAGATGAAAATGAGCCTCGTCACTAAAGATGATTTTGTCTTCCAAATCGGCATTTTCTTGGTGTTGTTTTTTAACAATGCCCGATGAGCTATTTACCCGATGTGTTATTCCATACATAACCTCATGATGTCTACTTTATGTTTCAATAAAAGTTGAAAAAAAAAACAACAGTTTTTTATTTAAAAATCAAATCCGGCGCAAATTCTGAGACATCCATGAATAGATTTAATACTTTATTCAAAGAAATTGAATGAAAAATAAGAAAATCAACCTCTAAATAAGTACCATAATTATGACGAGTGATATTCATCAATAATAAATATATAAACTGTTTCTCTCGCACTGACTAATTAAATAAAATTTATATGTTTCATATTTTTTGATTGATTTGTTTCTTTCTTGGAATTAATTTTTATAATGTACATAAATATATGCGATGAACCGGTTGGGCCAGATTTGTACAAAATGTTCTTTTCAAACACTTTATCTGAAGATTGAAAAGAAGATTCTAAATAGTCATAATTGAAGATTCTATCTCGTATAGTCTACGAGATATTTTCGTTCAAGCAGAATGTCGGACGGAGATGACTATATTAACTCATCTTCCCATGCTGATCAAGAATATACCTACATACTTTATGGGGTCTATCACTCTTCCCTCTGCCTGTTAAATAGATTTGCACATACTTAATGTACACTTTTACCAATTGAAATTTGAGCTTTTGTGAGCTTTTCCCGCCAAAAACCGCCATTTTGAAAAAAAAAAAAGTTATAGAACAAAAGTTTCTTAGTTTTTTTTTTTTTTTTGTACTAAAGTCGTGTATCAACAAAATTTAGATTTTCTAAAGGATTCAAACAAACAAACAAACAAACTTTTTCATTAACTTGTCAAAAATTTCTAAAAATTCATAACCTTTGAGCGGGTGGATCGATTTACCTGGGCTCGTTGGACTCGTCTCGACGCTAAGAATAAATAAGTAAAAATTTTGGGGTAATGGGCTCTCACGAACTCCATTACCGTTCGGGGTGTGTATTTTCAACTCCTTATAGTACGGAATTTGGTGAACTGATATTATATGTTGTAACATTTTCTATAATTTTCTAACATTTTTTTTTTTAATGTTAAATAGCACGTTTCGATCGAAGCTACCAGTAAAAACATTGATATTGCGAGTGTAATATAATGCTACTGCTGCAGCCACACCGAGTTGGGCTTTCGTCACTTGCATGGACTACCGTCCACAGTGATAAGATATAAGTTGTCTGCAGTTACAAATGTTTGACTCTTGCATTTGACCCTTCTTATATGCAACTTTTCTGCCACACTTTGATTTTCAGTGCTTGTCATGAAAATTGTAGCACAAATTTACAGACAACTATTTAATTTTATTGCATGGTCAGCTTTGCACCTTTATATTGTAGACCAATTCCAGACGATATATGTATTTTGCACATACAACGAATCAAGTTTAGCCTGTGCATTAGTTTTAGCAATTTTTTTGTTTTGTTTAGGATTAGCAAAGTTGTTTTTATATATATACGGGGATCGGCTCTAGAAGTGTTACCAACATCACGCGCAACTCTAGCAATCAAACGACTAATGACAGCACGTTCTTGTTTTGTCAAGCGTCAGTTTGTTATGTTGTTTACAGCCTACGGAAGCATATCGCTTTATGTCGCAGTTAAAAAAATATATCGAAATGTATTCAAAGGCAACTGTGTTATTGCTTTGTATTTAGTTGGAGAATCGCAACCAGGCATTGTTAATGAGATAACTGCCACAGGACGCTCACCACTCGTTTTCATTGAACTGGGCGTAAAGATAAATCAAAAAATCTATAGTGAAACGATTTTAAACGATTCTTTGTTACGTTAGACAAATAAACAATTCGAGAAACATTGCATGTTTCATCCCATAAAGCCAGAGAAACTTAACGTTTTTTACACAAGATAACATTCTCAGCTTAATTTCGTCACAACATTGGTCATTGGATTGGATCCATTCTGGAGGCCAAAGTATCAACCAAAAAATATGAGATGGTCAACGCCTTAAAGACTGCTCTTTGTGCCGAGAATGGGAAAATATACCGTTGTACCATATTTTCGAGCAGCGTGTGAAACCTTCCCGGACAAACTCAATGCTATTATCCGCAATAAAGTTAGCTACATCGAAGAATACTATATTTTTATTAAAATTTGAAATGTTTTTACGATATACTGAAGTGTTTGAACAAAAAAAAAAAAAATGAGAATTGACCAAATTACAGCATTTAGAATTGGTAACATTTCGACCGCCGACCACTGTATATACATATATACAGATATAAATACTACTACGGTTGCATGTTTTTACACATATGTACATATATACAATATATATATATTTATATATATATATATATATATATATTATTGTTGCCATTTGCCATTATCACATATCATTGTTACTTTACAGCAGGATTTGAGTATGCGTATATGTGAATTAGAGTCTGTGTGGGTGTGCACCTGAGCTTTGCTGCCAATATGTATCGTCATAAAAAACGAAGCCAAATCCACACACACACACACACACACAATCATAGGCACACAATTTACAAAGTCACCCATGCAGATTTGTATCTTGTCGCCTTCGTTCTACTTAATGGCGAGTATATCTTCGCGCTAGCCATTTTATTATCACTGACATACACACACATAGAATTTCTATACATATACGCAAACGAAAATACAGTATCCTGTTGAAGTAGTTTCCCGGAATCTTGACTTGACTTTTCAGCTACTTGGATGACTTTTGCTGCAAATTTCACCTCGATGGAAAGAGCCCTTTGCAATAAATTTCGTTTTGGCAAATCCTTGTTGTCGTTGTGTGATTTAAACTTTCGCGCAGTGCCTATAAAAATGCCCATGGAAAGGCACAGGATAACCAAATCGCAGGAAAAGGACGCAAGCCAACTGAGCCGAGGAATTGTAATAAGTGCGCATAAAGCATTAGCACCGCAGCACCATGTGAAATGAGCTTCCAAATGAAAACGAAATTGAAATGGCATTTCAGTCTCTGGCGAACAAAAACCGGATAACTAAAGCTGAATTTACGACAATGGGCGCCAAAGAAATAATTTAAAAAAAAAAAAAAAAAAAACAGAAACAGAAACAAAGAAATGGAGTTTCAAAAGGCGAAACCGAAGTACGGGATAATTGACATTTCCGGCGCTTTTAAAGAAAATGGAAAAACTGAATACTTGCTGATAAGAAAATGTGCCTGAAAATAATATTGTATGTACGAGTATATGCGGTCAAAAGAGTTTGACAAATCGCAGCGGGACAAGCAAATATGTAACTCGACGCAATCCAACTCGACTCAATTCAATTTAGCTGGACTTGCATGCAAATTACAGCTACAAGTACAGTCTGCACTCATCTGCATCGCCGCCTCGCCTATCCAAATAGTTGTGCACTGCAGTGCTTGCTATGTGCGCTAGGCCCCCGAGGTCGTAAGCTGCGCTCTGTGCCACGAACTCTGACACAACTCGACTCTGTTTGGCTTACAAGCATTGGAAGATACGCAGCCGGAATGCAGCCAGATAAACAGATTGACAAACAAGTTCAACTAACAGCGAAAGAAGACATGAGCCGAAGAGTGAAGTAACCACAGCAAGTATCTTTACGGAAGGAAGGAACTACATTGGAATGCAGTTTATTACGGCAAGTCGCTATGACTGTCTCACTATCCGGCCAACTAACTGCAAACATATTTCTGTCTATTTGTCTACAGGACTATGTTTGCGTCTATGGTGTGGGTGTGGGTGTGGGTGTACGAGTGAGTACGTATGTGCACTGCTGTTTCTCAGACAGCTGCTCAGTATTCGGCCGAATTTGCCTTGCAAAAGATTTGTTAGTTCTAAAGTTTGTTGTCGTCGCTGCTGTTCTTATTAGATTTTGTAAGCGTTATCTAACCAACAAGTGAAGTCCTTGCAAATAAAAACAACAAATTTTATATATAAAACTAAATAAATTATCAAGAATGTACTCTGCAGTCGAGCGTGCCATGAGATACCTTCAAACCAGTCTAAGCAACTTATTGTGGTGCAATCAAACCTTAAAGGCTTTGCCATCAAATATAATTTTTCTAATCACTTTCAAAATTCAAAATATGGTTTTTTATACCCTGTATCTATAGGGTAAGCGGGTATATCAAGTTTACGCAAATGTATGTAACTAGCAGCAGGAGGAGTGGTAGACCACATAAAGTATATATGAATATTCTTGATCAAAAGTTGAGTCAATATAGACCGTCTATTCTAAAGGACAGATTTTAGAAACTCAATAAGAGATAGAGGGTTTGAAAATTTAAACACTGCTTTCCCCAGTCCAGAGAACTAGTTTGAAATGAACATGTCAATCCCGCTTTAAAGGTAGCCGTCATACAAATCTACCCATATGTAAGTTTTTTATGAACATTTTTTATTTTTTTTTGTTTATTGCGCTAGAAACGCCGAACTATGTGTAACTAACGTAAGTCCTATTAAAATATACCGCAGAACGGTTCATATCGAACTACTTTATCGGATAGCACAAACATTTTTAAGTTTTTGTATGAAATTTTTATACCATTCACACATAGTGGGAAATGGTATTAACAGTTTGTCTGAAAGTTTGTAACGCATTAAAGGAGCCATCGTAGACCCCATAAAGTATATATATTCTTGCCATGTCCATCTGAATGTCTGTCTTTTTTGCAGTTCAAGTTAGAAGATGATCAAAAAATCGGTCGTGTAGTCAATGATTTTTTGATGAAAAAACAGATTTATCTCATCATGATTTCTTAACGACCTTAAAAATTTAAAAAGATTAGTTAGATAAGAGGAAACCTTGCTGTCTTAAAAAAGTAAAAAAGAACTATTAATCTTATAAAATCATCCATTGAACAATTAAATAAACACATTACGTACGACTATGTGGTCTAATAGCCCATTTATATACAGAGAGCTAGAATGGAATTCGCAAAATCTAGTAATGCCGGTCACAATTCCGGCTACAGTCCATAGAAAAGCGTGTCAGTTGAGTTTGAATTGTATGACACTATTTTGGCCTCCCTAAAACAAAAGAAAAAAAATAGAGAAGTTTGAAGAGACCGGTTCAACGCTGGAAAAATCAAAGTCCGGGCGTCCAAGGTCTTCGAGAACGTTCGAAAACGTAGACAGTCTGTTCGTGACAACCCGGATCTATCGATTCGGAAGCGTGCTGTTGCTTTAAACGTGCATAGATCAACATTGTTCCGCATCTTTAGCGACTTCACACACGTCCAACAGGTCTCTACCATGAGTTCATGAAATTTTTCCTGACAAATTGATCTCCAGGAGAGGTTATATAAATTGGCCTCCATGAAGTCCCGACTTAACACCTATGATTTTTTCCTGTGGGCTTACGTCAAATCTAAAGTTTACGGCAACAAACCGACTTCCCTGGCACAATTAAAAGGAAATATCAGTCACGAAATGGCGAAATCACGGAGACGACGAAATCAAATGACGAAAAAAGCCGAGCCGTCATAGAAAATTTTAGTGCTCGATTAAATGAACACTTGGACAATATCATTTGTAAGAAATTAATTCCCAAAGTGTGTATTTTAATATGTAATAAACATTTTTTCAATAAACTACTTACTTTTTATACCATTCACACATAGTGTGAAATATCAGTTTGTCTGAAAGTTTGTAACGCATTAAAGGAGCCATCGTAGACCCCATAAAGTATATATATTCTTGATCAGCTCGACGAGACGAATCGATCATGTCCGTCTGTCTGTCTGTCCGTCTGAGAAAACTTCTTTATTATAGTCAATATTAGGTTGAAATGCATTGTGGTACCTTTTTATGGTCAGCCGCTTAACATACATAGACTAACGGGCGTGCCCCGCAAACTATTTGGGGTAGCTCCCATACAAACTTATGGTCCACTTTTGACTTTTTGTAAGAAAAACTTTTTTATGAAAGTCAATATTAGGTTGAAATGCGATATGGTGCCTTTTGCGGCTGTCGATCGCTTAACATACATAGACTTATGGGCGTGGCCCGCCCACTTTTTGAGATAGTCCCATATAAACTAACAGTTCACTTTTATGCATTTGTATGGAAAACGTCAATATCAACTTGAAATTCGATATGGCGGCATATTATACATCTACTACATCGCTTCATCTACACGCATCTACTAGTAAGCGTGTACTGCCCACTTTTTGGTGTAGCCCCTATTTAAACCACCACTTTTATGTATAACAATACTATTTAAAGTTTCTTGTGAATGGTATTAGAGCTTCGGTTCAACCGAAGTTAACGTTTTTTTTTTGTTGTTTTTTCACTATTATGCATTCACTATTATGCATTCATTCGAATGCGTTGAAGATTCGAATAAATTCAGTTGTCGGTCACTTACGATATCAAAACGAACAGTTTCAGCAGCCGAAAGCTTTCTGCACCCGAACTTATGTTCAGATGGTAGATAACAACAGGTAGCTAGTTGTTTATAAGTAGAGTAAACGAGATGGAAAGAGATATTGAGAGAGATGGAAAGAGATTTTGAAGTGAAGCGCCACGTAGCTATTTGCTACAACAATGCAGTCATTTGCGTTGTGTGTGTGGAGTGAGAACGTGCGTATATTTATATATGTACATATGTTCATATTTGTTAATATTTTGTAGTATAATTAACTTTACCTTTGTCAGAAACCCGAAGCTCCAGCACTAAAGGTTTACGACGGAAACCTGAACTTGACTGATGGACGGCGACAGAGAGGACGTCCGAGCTTAAGATGGCAAGATCAGGTCTATGATGACCTGAAGAAGCTCAGGATTGTAAGCGACTGGCGCCGGCGCGCCTACGTGCGGCCTTAACCGATAGACGGTTGTAGAGCCATCTAAGTAAGTAAGTTTTAAGCTACAATTTAAACTAAACTAAAATAGTAATTTTTTTGTTCGTACTATTTTCAAAATTCTCCATTATTGTTACTACTAGATTATTAAGCCCTAAGATTGAGTTCATTACACAATAAGAACCCTTTAGTAAAATTATATTTTTAATATAAAAAACTAATGTCTACATATTATTAATATAAAACGCAACAACACCTCCTTTTTTATTGGACGATCTTGGTAATTGAGGCGGGAGAAATTCCAGGTAGTCAACAGTTTTGTATATATTCCATTTCATATTCCGATTCCAAAAATTCATTAGAACATATATTTCCCACAATGTCCTGCCCAGGATTCATCAATTGACATATATTTACGAAGAACCTTTGGGACTTGCACAAAACTAAAGAAAACCGCAACGCATTGCTAAAAGAGCTGAGTTATGATGTAATTTACTAGAAAGGATTGGCTACAAAAATATTAAAGATATCTGTTTATGAGCTGCTTCCGAACATATGAGGTCATGTGTGCTTACGAGCAGACCGTGAGCGAATGTTTTTAAACTCTGATAAAATATTTTCAAATATGCTGTTGATACTTTTTACTAATTACTTGTGAGTTGAAAGTAATTAATATACAATTACTTCTTACATTCTAAAATGTAATTTGACAAACTATGCATAACACAATTTCAACACGCCTACCTGTTTTAAAATTCTGCGTTTTCACTGCAAGAAATAAGCAAACAGAGAGAAACAAACACACTAACATGAAGCGCATTCATAAGATTCGAATGTATCGCATTCATTCATTCATTCATTCATGACATTCAACTTCATAAGCATTCAAACATCAAAAAGTCACAAGCTTCGAACGAATTTGAATGAATGTGAACTTTGGAAACTCATTCATTCAATTCACGTTCGTTAGAAGAATGTGCACTTTCATTCAAATTCATTTTAGTGTGAATGTGCCATTTACCGTTTTGGCCGCATTCATGCAGTGCACTATTCTAGACCGTAAACTAGTTTTGGAACAAGCAACTCATGTGAAATTTGTTTCTTAACTCGTAGAGGTATTGCTACATTTAAGTTGTACAACCTACATAAAGTAAAATTTTTACTTGCATATTAGTGATTAATGTGATTTTCAAAAGAAAGTTTATTACCACTAAAAATACCGAAACACTGCATAACAATAACTATATCTATTGGTAAATTAGTTACCTAAATGTTTAAAAAAAAAATAGTAGTAGCTCGGGGTGCAATATTAGTCGTCAAATTCATAATTTGAGAAAAACAATGGTTGATTTTAATTTCCGCAACATCCAAAAACTCATGTTCTTTACGGAACAAAAACTGGATATCGTCTGCAAAGATAAGCGGAGTACAAATAGTACGATCGAAACTGTTAACCATTTCGTTAATGTATATCATAATAAGTACAGAACCAGGAGGCACACCACAAATGACATCCACGCAGTTTGATCGTACATGAACAATTTCTACAAACTGCTGTCTATTGGTAATGACGACCAAATGAGTTTGCATGCTGACGAAGAAAAATTATTATGCTCACAAAGTTTGTTAACCATTAGAGTATGGTATACTTTTTAGGACTAATATGACTTCCGATTTGGTCAGTAATATAGCATAGAAGCGATGTACTTTGTTGCCATTCCTATATATATGTATAGCATATATGCAGAATGACAATCGTCAAAAAGGGGACGTTGGTTGCTACATGTAAGAATTTGGTCCTTAATAATAATTTACGAGCGTTGCCCCAATCACGATGTAAGAATCGTGGTTGGCGATTTCAACGCCAAAATCGGGAATGAAGGAATCTTTGGCCAACAGTCGGAAAATTTAGCGTTCACGACGCTACCTCCAGCAACGGCGAGAGGCTAATCGATTTCGCCGCAAGTCGGAACATGGTAATCAGTAGAGAAGCATATCTAGAACCACCAATCGATGATGGTTCTCTTGTAGACTCACCGGATTAAAACGAGGTCGGCTCAGTAATTAAAAAGCTAAAGAAAAACATAATGGTAGGCTCCGATGAGCTGCCTTTGCCTGTGGCTAAGATTTGGTAAGGCGTATGCACCAACTCTTATACAAAATATGGTCCGATGAATGCATACCCAACGATTGGAATCTCAGTGTTCTTTGTCCTATCTTAAAGAAAGGAGACCCCAAGGAGCTTCCAATGCTAATCAGGAAAATTTATCATTATGGAATCTGCCGTGCCTTCTTCCGCTTGTTACATATACTTGCATAAACTTAGCATACTCTTGGCCTCCATTGCAGGGCATAATAATTGTATTAATGCTGCAAATTGATTGGCACTGAGCTCCGCACGTTACCGAACGAAGGTCCTCATTTGCCTACCGTTGTTATATAATGCACCAAAGAGCCAAAAGAAAGGTTCGCATTTACAAAACGTGCGACCGACTTTATATACCTTCTACGTATAACCAAGAAAAGAGCAAACATTAAGACACCAATGCTATATCACGAATGCTGGAAAGCCAGTTTGGCTGACATATGCTAGTCACCATACACTTACGTTACAAAGAATTCTAATGCTAACTGAGACTTCCAGATGATTTGGATTATATGCATACTTGTATAATATGTGGGGTCTCTGGTGCAACTTTAAATGAGTTTCAATGAAATTGGTTGTCTGCTTCTTTGCTGCTTTTTAGATACACATTTACATTATTTTTTTATAGCTAGATTATATAGTACTTATGTGTACAAGCCTATTCGGCGTGCATTGCTATGGTTTTTAATGGTAGCGTGGCACAGCCCATTTTTCCATTATTTAAGTATGTAACAATTCTAGCGTATCCGTCATCTACTGCTACGAAACCTTTTGTTTTTCTCAGCTATGTGTGAGCGTGATATTGTCCATTTTTTTTCAGTTGAACTTATTTTTTCCGGTGCCCCTTACATATATGTATATCTCATTCATTTGCGACGATTGTTCAGCCTGAGCACCCACTCACCACGCCAATTTTGCTGTCAATTCGCAGTATTCATGCTACGAAGCTGCGTAGGACGTGATTAGCGTTTGTGGCTCAGTTTCAGATTCTTTTGAAGTAGATGCATTAGTTCGGAGTTGTTCTAGGCGTAATTCTCGTTCTTCTGACATTTCATTTGTCCTTTTCTCTATCAGTTGCTTTGATATGGTGTTTTTTTTTTTTTTCAATTGATGCTTTTTTGTTGACATTGTTGAAATTTATCTACCAAACTTCAAAAGCAAATTATTTGTTTCAGGCAAGTCTAAGTTCGGGCAAGTGTAGGTTCAGGCAAATAATCTAAGTACATATGTGAAATCTCTGTGAGAATAAGCACCGATCATGTACATACTTCACAGGATTCTTTTCCTGACCTATTTAAAGTTTGCTTAAAAATTTCACCATAATCGTTTGGACGGTATGGGTGTCTGTAGCTACCATACTTATGTACATTTAGATACAACATTCATTTTTATATTGTATATACATACTTGTATATATAAAGCAATGAAACCAAGAAGTAGAGCTATAACTGAAGTGCTCGTCTATATTATACCCTGTGCACTACATTTTTTTCGTAGTAGGCCTTGATTTACCTAAAAAATTATTATAGTATACTTCGTAATAGTATACTTAGTTTGTAGAAAGCAACATTTTTGGAGACAAATCAAGGCTTACTACATGTCTACAGTTATACACATAAGTGTAGACATGTAGTATGCCTTGTAGTATAGGTACAGCGTATACACTTATACCCTGTACCCATATAGTAAAAGGGTATTTTAAGTTTGTGCAAATGTATGTTACAGGCAGAAGGAGGCGTGACAGTATATATATATATATATATATATATATATATATATATATATATATATATATATATATATATATATATATATATATATATATATATATATATATATATATATTCTTGATCAGCATCTAATGTTGAGTCTATATAGACATGTCCGTCTGTCCGCCCTTCTGTTTGAACATCGAGATCTTAGACGCTCACTATAATAACCCACTATAGTGACTTCAAGTTAGGTGTTTTAAATGAACGTAGCAACCTCACTTTAGGGGGCATCCCCATACAAAACTGTCTCCCATATTAAAGTTTTTATATGAAAAATTTTTTGATTTTGATGTTATTAAGCTGGAAACGTTAGATCTGTTGTACGAGTATACCCTCTAATCCCGTATATGTCCAAAGGAATATGGCCATTTAAAACTCTATGGTTTGGCATTAGACATTTGTAGGGTACACCGAAGTCCCACCACACTTGAGTGCAGCATTTTTTCTTGTTTCCCTAACTCGTTTCTTTTTTAGCTTCTTACTGAAATATTATTAATGATTTTCTATTACGTGTGGACATTCAACAAGATGCATGTTGGCTCTTCGAAGGCACAACAGTTTACCATTGAGCTAGTTCCCATCCTTACATTCTCTGCGAGTTGCTGTTTATCAAACTCTTTACTTTATTTTATTTTACTTCATTTTATTTTATTTTATTTGTTGATTTTGTGTGTTTTATGTGTATGTTTGTGTTTTTGGGGCGGGGAAAAGTTGGTCTGCTTTTTGGCACTTTAACGTATGCTTCCGGCTGTCAGTTTAACTGGCACTGAAAATCTCAATTGCTGGCTAAATGTTTGTTCCAGATATTTGTTTGTTCCTTTTTTCTAAAATCGTTTCACTTGGTTTTAGTTAAAGTAACAATTTTTGTTTTAAATCTTGATTCTGTACGATCTCTGAAAATAATAAAAAATGCGCTTTAAAAGATTTCGAGAAGTTTTTTGGGGAAAGAAAAATAATATAAATTTGTATGTGAGCTATATTCTACTATATTGGTTCGATAGAACTATGAGGCTGTATCGGGATTACTGGATTAACTTAAGATCCATTCACATCAATGTAATTCATTCGCAGCCAATGTAATTTAACAGTTTTCAAAAACGGTGGAAAGTTTAAAATCCAACTTGACAGTTCTTAAAAATATTACTGCTATATAGTACGTGTATATAAGCATTTACTCATTAATTAGTTAAAGCTAAATGGTTTATCAGGACTGTCCATTGTAGAGCAAGCTTCATATAGTTCACCTCGCGAAAAGCGTGGTGTTTCCAAATGAACTCCCAACAGTTGAAGTTTCTGGCCTTTAGCCTTATTTAATGTTATTCAAAATGCCACCCTTGCAGGAAACTCTCTCTCTTCAAATTAAAGGCGACATCTGTAGAAATCATTGGAATTTCGGTATCAAAACTTCTGATGATTTGTATTGTTCTTTGTATTGTTGAGATTGATAATATTTTTTACATCGATTTAAAGCTTTAAACTGTAGTTTTAATTCATTTTTTGATACAACATGTCAGAAAAGGTCTACCGCAAAAGTCTGCGTACACCCATCTTTTCACGAAAAAAATTTGTACTAATAACTGGTAGGATAACCCTTTCTCGCCAGTATCTCTGTAAGACGTCTTTGCATGGAGTCCACAAAATTTTTGTGTATCTTCAGTTGCAATTTTTTATATATGTTTTTTTTTTTCATATTTTTGGAGGTAATGGTGTGTTGACGGATTCGGAGTTCGAGTAAGTTCCACAAATGCTCTATGGGAATCAGGTCCGGACATTGGGGAGATGTCCGTAACTGATTTTTTATATTATTATAAAAAAGTAATGCCAGATCATTACTTTATACGCACTGTGCTTGGGAGCGTTTTCTTGCTAAAACCAAAACTCGTCTTGCAGCCCCAACTTCTGGAAACTTTGCAGCAAATTATCTTTCATAACTTTGATATAACTTTCCTAACACAATTGGCTGCCATACACCCCAAACCACAACTCATTCTCCACCACGTTTTATGGTTGGCAACAAATTATCCTTTTCAAAGGCCGTACCCCTCTTTCTTCTTACCAGCTTTATTCCTTTTATCCCGAAAATACAAAATTTGCTCTCATCCAAAAAAAAAAAAAAAAACTTGTTCCAAAACTCTGATGGCTTGACAACGTCCTAATTTGTAAACTACATACGCTTATTTACAGCTGAGATATGGGGATTCTTACGGGCAACTCGACTATGATACTCAGCTTTTTTTTAAAAATGTTTATTCTACTAGTTTCAGTTGGTGAGCAGTAAACCTTGGATTCTGCCGCACTAAGTGAATGTCGCGTTTTTTTTCTCTCGTTTTGTTAAGAGATCGGGGTTTAGGCAGGATGGAACCCGTTGAAGAGTAGTTAGTTACAAGTCTTTGTATTGATGAGTGAGCTCTGCCCACTACTTTTCTAATTTTACTATACTCGTATGATTTGCGCCCAACATATAGTTTTAAAATAATTTTTCGTTCATCTATTATCTATTTTTTTTATCATTTTTTTGATCATTTTTTTGAAACTCCAATTGATTGAAAAAGAATGAACTAAAACTCAAACGTGAGATAAGCCTTTCTTAGAATATATTTAGGTAACCGTATTCGCATATTCGTTCATTGTATGCATCTCGTATGCAGCTGTACGCAGACTTTTGCGGTGGTTCTTTTCTGACATGTTGCATCATTAAATGAGTTATAACTACAGTTTAATGTATTGAATTGTGTGTGTTCACTACTACGAAATACCATGCACCCTTGCGAATGTACCAGTATGCAGATTTTTAAATTTTAAATTAAATAAATTTGTTTATCTATTTAAAAGAAAAAATAATAATAATAATAATAATAATAATGAAAAAAATAACAATATTATTAACTAACTAGATGGTCCCCGCGACGATGTAGGCGGCCCACCACTTTCCCCTTCCACTCCTTTCCCCTTCCATACCTTCCACATGCTCCTTTACACTACCTCCAATTCTATTAAAATTAGAAAATTCTAAAAAAAAAAATTTCTGTTTATCCAATCGTCACGAAGCTTCACGTCACCCACTGGACTATTTTGAATATTGACACAAAATTTGATCAAAATCTGTTGAGCGGTTTCGAAGTCTATAGGGAACATACATATATGCATACTTTCATTTCTATATGTATATGTATAGATTTATATTAATAAAAATAAATAAAATTTCTAAAATAAAAGTAACCTAAGTTTTTACATCAGTTATTACATCAGCTATCTGTCAGTGAAAGTCCCGTCAAAATCGGTCCAGCCGTTTCAGAGATTAGCCGGAACAAACAGACAGACAGACAGACAAAAATTGTACAAACATTTATTTTGGTATATGTACCGTGTATACATCCATATGCGTTTAGTAAAAAGCGGTTATTGTAATATTATTTATCTGCATAGATTAAGAAAACCCAAAAAAAAAGAAAACAGAAAAAACTTTTTCCGGCTATGCGAAATTGAAAAGTGTGGATATGCTGGTAAACTGGCCGTATTGTGGGCGTGGGACAATTTAATAAAACAATTTAATAAAACATATCTGCGTTACTAAGATCTGTTGTCTCATACATCCCGGCAGAAGGACGGACGGACGGACAGATGTTTATCAAGAATACATGTACATATATGCTTTATGTGGTCTACCACGCCTCCTTCTGCCCATTACATAGAGTGTCACAAACTTACAATGCCCTTGTCCCTTGAGTTACAGGATATAAAAATTTTACTTTGTTCAATTTTTCACCTTGTCACAGCTAAAATTTAATTTCGCCACCCTTCAATTGTGATTAAACAAATGTCATGCAATTAATTTTTGGCTGCCATTTCCTTCTTTGATTTTTTTCTTCAGAATTTTCTCTTCTGCTCCGATTTGCTTTTGTTGCCATTGGTAGATACTTTTATTCAATACTTCTTTCTTTTTTTTTACATGAAAAGGGTTTAAGTCGCGTACAAATCACAACGTGTTTGCTTTTATTTGTAAATTTTTATTTTTATTTGTTTTCCTTTTTTGACTTTTCTGTGGGAAACATTGCAATAGAACTTTTTTAATTGATAAAGTTTCTTTTGGCGATTTTCGATTTTCTTAGGAGCAGCGTTGCACAATTGTATTAAATTTCAAATTGGAGTCATTTTTGATGTTTTGAAACAAGCCAACAAAAACAATTTAGAACTTTATGTTAAGTTACAAAAGTAGCCCAACAATTAACGCTATAAATATGTAGACATGTGTATCTAGATTCGTTTTGTATGTACGAATTTTCGCTGCTCTTTACATTTTGGTGAAACAGTGTACATACTACAATTTTATGTATCCTACTAATATTATAAATTAGAAAGTTTGTATGGATGTGTGGATGTTTGTTGCTTTTTCACGCAAAAACTACCGAATGGATTTTAATGAAACTTTACAATAATATAGCTCATATATCTGAATAATAATTAGGCTACAATTTATGAAGACATTGGTTAATTGGAAGCTTTTTTTATGGATAGATACACTTACAACAAGTTATTTCATTTTTATTTAAATTTTAATTCAATTTTTAAAATTTAAATAGGTAGTCATATGATTATTTGTTAAGGGGGAAAAAAATTGTGTCTTTTTAAATAAAATTTTTATTAAATTTCATTTTTGAAGAAAATTTTGAGAAAAAGCAACTATACTAAGAATTATGCCGAGAAAGCGTAAGTCTAATCTTTCACAAAGTTCTAAGAAAGCTCGAGCTATGAGAGTTGCTAGACGTGACGAGACATTTCCATAAGCTGAACTGCGAAGGCTTGAACAGGCGTCGCGTGAGGCAGCACATAGAGCTGATGAGACATCAGAACAGTACAAAGCCCGGCGTCAACAGCATGCTGAATATCTGGCATCTCAACGGGCTGCTGAGACATCAGAACAATACCATACTCGGCATCAACAGAACGCTCAATATACGGCAACACAACAAGCTGATGAGACACCAACTGCATTATCCGAAGATATCTTGCATAGATTTAAAAGGATGGATCAAGTCGACAATGAACTATGTTTCAATGAAGCTCTGGGTCCTTTCGAAGACAAAATAATAATGATTTCTGAAAAAAGTTGTCCGACTTCGGTATGCCTACACCACAGCGTCGAGGAGAGCTGTCGAGCGATTTGATCAAATAACTAAGCTACGATACCACGTTGTTAGATGCTCAGATCAGCGAAATAGAGACACGCCTGCTATCCGAGCAAAAAGACATTTATGACAAAATATTACAACGAGTTGAGCGTGGTGAAGGTGGAATTGTTTTTCTTGATGCTCCAGGCGGAACAGGCAAAACTTTTTTGATTAATTTGCTTCTAGTAAAAATCCGTAGGGATCGTAGGGATGTTGCATTAGGTGTGGCTTCATCTGGAATCGACGCAACATTACTGACCGGTGGACGGACGACACACTCTGTTTTTAAATTATCCCTTAATCTGGGCAGCGAAGAAACCCCAACGTGCAACACTAGTTAGAGTGGCGCCCGCGGCGCCCTGTTGCAACAATGTAAACTGATTGTATGGAACGAGTGTACTATGTCACACAAACGCGCCACCGAGGCACTCGATCGCTATCTACAAGACATACAAAGCAATAGAAAGTTAATAGGTGGTGTGGTAGTGTTATGGGCAGGGGATTTGGGGTTTACATTTGGGCACGCCATGTTTTTCCCACGGTCACGGTGCGTTTCTACATCGCAAAATCTCCATGTTTATAGAAGTGTATTGCAGTAACTACCTATTTAATTATATACAACCTTTGAATAAGTATTATGAATCTTCATCAAAAATCATCAGTTTCAATTAACATACATTAAACTTAGAACAAGGGCCTCCAGTGGATTCGAGAATGGTTTAGATTCACAATTCGATCCACTGGAAAATGATCGTTTCTGGGACCAGCGACTCGGGCCGGGACAGCTAGTATAACGCATAGGCTACATATCGCTTGCATTCAAGTTTTTCTACTACAAAATTTACCAGCTTTTAGAGCCACCAAAACTTATTAAGATGTCATGTGGCAATGGTCTTGTATACTAACTACTTTCATAGAATTCAAGTTAAATCTTGAAAATTTTAAATAACATCTAAAAACAAAGCGTTGAAACCATTTTTATTTTTTATATAACGCTAAAATATTTGTAAACAGGGTATATGTTTTTGGTTTGTTGAACTGTCAAAATGTAAGAAACATGAAGACTTAGAGATTGCTAAGTTCACGTAGTGTGGCAACAACATAACAAAAAAATTTCATTGGAAATAAAGCAGAGCTTCTGTGCTCTGCAAAAGAGCAGAGTTGAAATTTAAATTATTCAACTATGTTTTTAGGTGTATTTTGGTATATTCTATATGGGTTTCTTTTTTTTTTGTTTATTTACGCCAAAAATTTATCAAAATCCGAATAGTCTGAAGTGCCATGGAACTCCTAGACAGAATACGTTTAGCATCTATATAACTCTATACAAAAATTCTTCAGTAATCCGGTATAGACATATCAGCGATTTTTTTTCTTAGAATTGACGAATGATACACCTAATTTGATATTTCTAACTTAATTAACTACAAACTTAATAAAAGAAAAACCAAAATTTCACTCTAATACTTCAAAATAGGGAGCAGTTATGAGTATATGTAAATATACAGGGCTCGGCACCCGAAGTATTACAAACTTTACGCTGCTGTAGCAATCAAACGGCTAATGATAGCACACTCTTGTTTTGTCAAGCGTCAGCCTACGGAAGCATATCGTTTAACATCGCAGTTAAAAACAAAACAAAATTATCGAAATGGAATTCACACGCAAGTGTTATTGCTTTATATTTGACTGGAAAATCACAACCAGCCATTGTTAATGAGCTACGTCATTTACGTGTGAATAAAATGTTTGTGTATCGAACATTACACGCTACAATTATACTGGTAGCATAAAAAAACGCCATGGAGGTGGACATCCAACATCAGCAGAAATGATTAGAAAGGTGAATGCTAGAATTCACCATGATCCACGACAAAACGCAGTTCAATTGGCAAAAAACTCATGTGTCTGCTCGTAGCATTGGGCACATATTAAAAAATTAACTACGATTGAAGCACTAAAATATAGAAAAGGAGCAAGATTTAACATCTGCACAAAAGGCAGTTTGTCTATCAAGAGCAAAGGTGTTACAACATTTGCACGTTAGTGGCAAACTTGAAAATGTGGTCTTTTCTGACGAAAAACTGTATGTTTAGAGTTCAGCAATATGTAAACAAACAAAACGATCGTGAATGGTTCAAGTGCAAATTAAAAGATAATTTAGACCAGCGAATTTCTCTGCGAAAGCAAGTGCCTGCGCATCAGTGATGGTTTGGGCCACGGTAACTGCCACAGGGCTTTGTTACCTTGGGCATATAAAAAATTCGGCAGAAACCATTGTATATTTCAACAAGACTCTGCACCATCCCATAAAGCCAGAGAAACCCAGCATATTCTCCAGACTTAAACCCAAAGGATTTTTCCATACGGTCCATTCTGTAGGCCAAATTATCAACTAAAAAATGTGAGACGGACGCGTTAAAGAATGCACTTCTCCGAGAATGGGACAAAATACCGTTGTACCACATTCTTGCAGCGTGTGAAGCATTCCCGGACAAACTCGATGCTATTATCCGCTCTAAAGGTGGCTACACCAAACCAAAACATATTTTTCTTAAAATTTGAAAGGTTTTTACGACATACTGATGTTTTTAAATAATACAAAAAAAAGTAAACATTTACAAAATTACATAATTTTTAATTGGTCGCACTTCGAGTGCCGACCCCTGTACATATTCGTTATGTGGAAAAATTATTAGATATTACTAATATGTTTCAGAACAGCACGACATTGAAAAATGAGTACGTTTGAAATTAAAAATAAACCTATTATTTTATGAAAAATAGTCTGACACAAAAAAGCGAATAGGGTTGGGTCAACTTTGCATGTAGTTTGAATTTAACACATATTATACCTGACCTACCATTTACACGTAACACACACACACCTTCATACGCTAATACGAAACACACTCACTTTATAGAAACTCATACGATACGCACTCATCCATACGCGCATGGCTTACAGACTTGTCCACCAGCGCATCAAGTCATCACCGGCCGAATACAGCCGGTCATTTACTGACCCTACTAGTTTTAAATGGTTTAAGATTACTGAAATAAATCGCCAGTTAAATCTAAAAACACAAATACTCTCTATTGATTTCCTTCCGAAGCCAGTGGCAAACAAATAAATATTCAGTAGCGGACCCTGGAGATCCGACGAGCGAACATCGTGCACGAAAAAACATATACGTTACACTCCACTTTAGCGGGTAGCCCTTATACAAATCAGTTCCCAATAAGTTGTTTTTTTTAATTGCTGCGGTCAATTAGTTGCCAACCACATTTTCTATTTATTTTTTTATGCAAATGACTAATTTTGACGGCACATTTAGCGCAACAGAGCTTATTTCCATTGGTCATGGTGCAGTTGTTTCATCTTCTGTCTTTTAACTTTTACAAAATGTTTTTGCTTGCAAATGGCGATGTCTGTTAGCCACTTAACTACGAACATCCCATAAATACCCGTGACCAGTGTTTTACAATGGGTTTCGATTTTGTGGTTGTTCCATTTGTTCTTTTTCTTCCATTTGCTCGAGCAAACGACGTTGGTTTTCCTTAAACTTGGAGATAGGATCGTCAAATTGGCGGTAGTAATGCAGTACTTCCCCAATGTCGGCGAACTCATTTTGAGCGCTAACTGTAAGTGAAAGATGTTCGGCCTGTGTATGTAGTGGTCGTGGCATGTCAATATGGATACTTTATTTGACTGCAATAAAAATAAATTTAGGTTCCGGGACAATGGGCAACGTCAGCAATAATTGATTCGTCAATTGAGTCATAATCTGTACAGTGTGCTAATTTACAGCAACAAAACAATGCAACTAATTTGATTTTTTGTTTCTAGCAAGCAGAGAGCAGATTACTTCGGCAAGAGTTCGTCTCATGTGTGTGTAAAATCTCCATTGTTTTTGGCCACTACTGGTTATGGCTGAACAGCTTTGCTTTAAGTACTAAAGTACATAATCAGGTAAAAATCTTAAAGTATAATTTTGGGCTACGGTGTGCAGGCCGCTTGGCTTCGAATGACAATTCCATTTTAGCCAAAATGGCAGGCAAATTGCTGCACTTGGACCAATGTGTCCATAAAACGCATGTGTATTAGGCGTTGTGTGAGTTTGTGTGAGTTTGTGTGAGTTTGTGTGAGTGTGTAAGTTTGTCTGTGTGTGCGTGTGTGCGTGTGTGTGTGTGTGACTGCCATAAAACAAACTACGCTCATTAAAAATTTAACTGCACTCGTCGCCACCGACGCCGCTGCGGCTGCTGCTGCGTGTGGTCATCATGGTTGCTCTACCCTCTTCGCTCTGCGTCGTCTATTGCGACCAGTTCTAAAATTTTCATAGTTGATTTCGAAAATTGTCACACAAGGAAAGCAACACTGAAAATAAAAAGGGACTCTCGACTGCTGAGCGAATGGGGATTTAATTAAAACAAGTACAGAAAAAATGCACTACAAAATTGAATGAGAACTAAACGAAATGGCGGAAAAAATATCCTAGCACACACACACACACACACACACACACATACACAAACATACACAAACGCATACAAAAGAAAAAGTATAAAATATAAAGTGCAAAGTTAAAAGTGCCGTTGGCTTGCGTTGCACTTAGGTAGCGGTATGGGAGGCGTAACCATGGGCGTTAAACTGTGGCAGCATGCCGCACGCATATGGTATGAGCATTCGAGATACTTTCAACAAATACTTTCATCCCAAACCTGGTTGGCCGCTTTAAAGGATAGACTGCTCTAGTATTTTATTTTATTTTATTTTTTTTTTTTGTATTATTCTGTGGTTGCAACATTCTTATTTCAATTAAGTCACTAAGCGAAGTTCTTTCTAAATGGAGGCTGGCCGAAGTGGAGTACCGTTCGACTCGGTATAAAAAAATGTTGGGACTAAGCTGGTGTGCATTAAATGGACTACCGCTGGTCTGCAACAAATTTGCTTGCACCTTGAAAGAGAAGTGAGATAGAGGAAAATAAAGTAATGTGAGACTAGTCAAAAGTTTCTACTCGATTAAAAAGTCTGGTTTATTTATTTCATTTTTGTTTCTGTTTCTGTGTCTGTGTCTGTGTCTGTTTCTGTTTCTGTTTTTTTTCTCCTTTTTTCATTTTTTTTTTATACCATGCACACATAAGGTGAAATACTATTATCAGTTTGTCACAAAGTTTGTAACGCATTAAAGGAGACATCGTAGATTCTAGAAAGTATATATATATTCTTGATCAGCTCGAGAAGATGAATCGGTAAAGACATGTCCGCATATCTGTCTGTCTGTCTGTCTGTGTACCAATTTTTATATACTAATTTTTGAGATATTTGGCTAAATTCCGGTATAGAGGCCTATTTTGGTCATAACTTTTTTAGCCCCCATACCAACCCACTAGCCACTTTTGTGTTTTTATATGAAAATCGGTTGATATTAACTTGAAAATATAGAGTTCGCGAACGAAAAGATTCTTCACATATATAACAATAGGCGTGCCCGCCCACCTTGAGAGATAGCCCTATACAAACCTGACATCCACTAATTTTGTTTTTGTATTAAAAATCTATTTATTACAGCGTATATTAACTTCAAGTTCGAAGAATTGCCCCCACAAATATCCACAATTCACGTGTGCATACTCGGCAGGGAATAAAATCGAAATCGGAACCGAAACCGAAACCGAAACCGTTGACCGACATTAACCGATTCAAATTGAGAACCGAAACAGATATTTACTGTACTTATGCATATTGTTCAAAAGAAAACCAAGAACAGCTGATACCATATTAATAGCGTAGTGGCAATATTTACGCAGTTTTTCAAAAGCCATTTTAGCTGCCAGAGTCCTCGTCAAAAAACTTTACACTCCGCCCATAAGCTACCTAATGCTAGATAAGAAGTAAGTGTGAGGCCACCAATTGATTGTTCTACTCGTTGGAGCTCAACCTACATATATGCTGCTGAAGAATCTGCTGGAGAACGTTTATGACTTCTGCGTCAACTTTGCGGTAGCAAAAACTGATTTTTTTTTTTTATAGAAAGGAAAGTCTGGGACTAAAATTCAAAGTGAGTAGTTAGTTTTGAGCGACTTTTACGCAATTTGGCTTCATTGTAAAGTTAAAATTGGTAAAAAAGCTAAACTAAACTTTTAATATCTGAATTAGAAAAAAGTGGCTTTTTATGTGCATTATTTTCAGACCCCTGATATAATGTAAAGCCGTTTTCTGAACAGGAAATTATTTGTATAGCTGCTTTGAATGATTAATATTCCAGAGTTTTATCCGTTTGCTGATAAAGTGCAACAACTTGAAGAAAGTAGTGCTAGCTCAAGTAATTTATGTGGAACTGGAGATGAACTCGATGCATATAAGGAAATGTTTAATAAGAATCGGTAGAACCGAATTATTGAAAAATAGTCCATTAGCTTCAACTGAGGTCTTTCTCAGACAGAAAATATTAAACAACATATAATATACTGAAATCGTGGCTACAAATTTCCCAAACTATTCGAAAATTACTCTCAGAGTGAAGTTCTTGGTTTGTATGGGGGCTAACTCAGAAAGTGGAGAGATCACATCCGCTGATATATATGCGAAAAGTCCCTTCAGAAGAAGCCACCATGCCAAATTTTAAGGTGATCTTAACAACAAATTTTAAGGTGATCTTAAAAAGTAGAAAGTGGGCATGTGGTTTGTATGGGGGCTACCCTAAAAAGTATGCGTGGTATGTCAATTTTGATACTCTATTAAACTGCGATTAAGAGAAGTCTCTGTGCCGAGTTATAACCGGATATCTTGAAAAGATGATCAAGAATATACGATGTCTCCTTTAATGAATTACAAACTTTCAGACAAAATGTTAATACCATTTCACAATGGTATAAATATCGCTATAGTTAGTTAAAACAGCTGTCAACCTTAGAACAATATGTCTTCATACATTTATTTCATATAGAAATCTGTACTCTGAGTACAAGTATAACATTAAAACAAGTATGTTCGACTGAGAGTTACCCTATGTATCGGTACATACATTCATATTCAAACTTAAATTTTGGAACTACGGTTTTCTGTGCACATCCTTAAGAAACGATAAGATTTATTTGAGTATAAAAAGGCTAAAAGGCGGTTTATAAAAAATGTTCTTTGATGGAGGAAACTGGTATCGAGTTGGTATGCGAACGGCACTCCTCGGACCTCAGCTAATAGCCACCTGACACATGACCTTGACGAATCGCAACCCATTGCTTTTCTCATTTACTGTCGGTGCGCAGATATCCGAGCAGCTGCGAGAGTAAATTGGCGAAGTGTTTACACAAACAAAATAATTCCTGAATTATTTTTATGGTGCGTTACGCTACTTCTTTTAAATTGCGGAATCTTCTCTTCTCTCTAATGGTTAACAGTTGTCCACAAAATTGATACATCATCTTAAATATGCGCCACATATAAATTTTAGAATAAAAATTAATTCTTATAAATATTTTGGCATAAGTATGAAGGACGAAATGGCAAATATGGTTCTAAAATTCCATTGAGCGTTACTTGTCGGAGGCACAGACTTGAAATTTATGTTATTAAACTCATTAAAGATCTCATAGTGGTGAAACGTAGCGCCAAACTCAAACAAATATTTCATATCATCACGCTACTCGATGTTTATAACTCCTAAGCTTTTCTTAGTTTGCTTAAAGATTTCCTTAAGCTCGTCATATGTGTTCAACATTTCAAAAAATAAAGTGTTGGAGGTTTTATGCACAAATATTAAACTATGTTTAAATTAGTTGTGAATTTTAATGGACAAACTTAAACTTAAAAATATGTTAAACTGATGACATAGTTCTATAATTTTTATCGGAAGCTCAACGCGTGGAATTGGATTCTTTATTACAATTATGTTGTTTTACCTTAGTGGTACAATAGACTACTGTTTTCTGGGGCTTGCTCAAATGAAGTAAATTTTTTTTATTATCAATTAAGACGCATACACACGATTATGTTTAGTATATATGGTGAGACTAGGAAGTTGCATCCGTATTCGTTAAACTTAATGTAATTTCTATTTGAAATTTCTAAATAGTATGCCAAATTTGTCAAAAAACATACTCTTATATACAGTCTGAACAGTGCTGTACGTTTACATTTATCTTTGAATGAGATATGCACATACAGCTGCTTAATGAATTGAAATGTAGTGTGAATGGTATTAATGCATCGGTTCCATCGGAGTTATAATTTTCCTTGTCTTTCTATTGATTTTTATTGATCAAATAAGAAAAGCTGATGAGGTAAAAACCAAGTGACAAAAGAATACTTGCAGAACGCAAAAATTCTGATATCAAGTTTGTGATGAAAGGTATTTGTATTTCATTTTTACTATTGGAATTGATTTGTAATATGCAATTGCGCTATCGTCATGTTGCGATATAGTGGTGGATTTTCGAGAAGATGTCTTTAATTATGTACAATTATATATTTTAAAATATAAAAAATTTTGCAACATGACGAACGGTGAATTACGCTCGAGTTTGTATGGGGGCTACCCTCTAAAAGTTGAGTTTGTATGTTCTTTTAATTCATTTCATCTGAAAAGGGACTGTCTAAATATCCAAACTTGAAGTCTCCACCTTTTATAGTCTCCAAGATATTTTTCGTTCAAGGAGATTGTCGGACGGACAGACGGACATGTCTATATCGACGCGTCTCTCGATGCTGATCAAGAATATATAAGTTAACACATCCGGCCAACCATAAGTCATCGACACTCTGATCGCGCAGAATAAATTTGCTGAGACTTACGAATTGTTTAAATTGTAATGATGATCAAAGACCTGGACTACCCTGAGCATCTAATCGTGCTGAGTACGTGGAAAAAGTAAGTGAAATAATCGCTATCGATGCGAATTTCACTGTGAGAATGCTGGCAGAAAAGAATTAAATTCATCTTACTGCATAATCTACAAAATATTAACTAAAGATTTGGGTAAAACAAAGGTGTGTGCACGTTTTGTTCCACATAAGTTAAATGATGATCAACAAATCTCTAGTGTAGTCAATTAATTTCTGATCGACCTCCCTCCGTATTCGCCTGATCTATCATCGTGCGATTATTTTCTCTTCCCACAAATGAAAACTGTAATGAAAGGAGCTTCTACGATGACATTCCAGCCATACAAGCAGCCGTGGCAAAGGTGCTAAAGAACATCCCAAAGAGCGAGTTTAAAAAGTCTCTTGAGCGTTCCAAACGTTGTATTGAATTAAATGGATCGTATTTTGAATAAATATAAGCTTTGAAACATAATACCATGCTTGTTTTATTTTATAACTAAAAAGTTCAGTTATTTTTAGATCACACTGTGTCTACTTCATGAGATCTCTTACTCGTCCTTCTGCAAGTTACAGACATATTTAAAATATCATTATTATAAAACCAAACTGACTTGTAACATTTAAAAAAAAATATACATCCTTGCATACAACATTTGTATATCCTTTTTTTATTAATTATTATTTTATTAATTTTGTTAGTATTTAAATTTGTTGAATTTTCTTAGATTAAGAAAAATTTGTGTGGTGGAGGAGGCTGGCTTTCGAACCACAACAAGACGTGACCAACTGCGCTGGCTTTCTAAGTTTCATCATCCTAATAACCTCGATCAACAGGCAGTCAACAAGTCGATTTGTCGAATCACAACCAATTGTTTTTCACAGCGCGAATTTCGTCCCAAATAAAACAAAAAATTTGGTTTTGTTTTTTTTTATTAGATTGGCGCAACCCGTCTTTTTCGCAGCATTGTTTTCTATTCATCTCATTTGGTTCGATATGAGATTTTTATACCATTCACACATAGTGTGAAACGGTGTTATCAGTTTGTCTGAAAGTTTGCAAAGCATTAAAGGAGCCACTGTAGACCCCATAATGTATATTCTTGATCAGCTCGACGAGACGAGTCGATCTAGCCATGTCCGTCTGTCTGTCTGTCTGTCTGTCTGTCTGTCTGTCTGACAGTCTATCCGTCTCTCCGTCTGTATGTTGTTGCGCATTTTTTGTGGACAAATTTTTATGCTATCCAGTTGAAATTTTGCACATACACTTCTTTCTATTGCAGTTTAATGGAGTGTCAAGATTGAGCCGCCATGCCCACTTTTTGGGGTAGCCCTCATACAAACCCACCGGCCACTTTTGACTTTTTGTATGAAAATCTTTTTAATTGTAATCAATATCAACTTAATATATGACATGGTAGCTTCTAGTGAACGGACGCTTCACATATACATTAATGGGTGGGACCCGCCCACTTTTTGGGGTAGCCCTACACAAACCTACTGCCGACTTTTGAATTTTTGTATGAAAACTTCTTTATTAAAGTCAATATTAGGTTGAAATGCAATGTGGTGCCTTTTTCTGGTCAGCCGCTTTACTTATATAGACTAACAGTTGTGGCCCGCCCACTTTTTAGGGTAGCCCCTATACAAACCTACTGCCCACATTTGTGTTTTTGTAAGAAAACATTCTTTATTAAAGTCAATATTAGGTTGAAATACAATATGGTGCCATTTTATAGACAGCCGCTTAACATACATAGACTATTGGGCGTGGCCCGAACACTTTTTGGTGTAGAGCCTATCCAAACGTGCAATTTTGTGTTTTTTATGGATAAATTCTGCATTTAAATCAATATTTGCTTGTAATTTGATTTCCTGGATTTTAGTGGACAACCGCTACATATACATATGCAAATGGGCGTGAGCCGCCCACTTTTCGAGGTAGTCCCATATAAACCCATAGCTTACTTTTATGCATTTGTTTGGCAAACGTCAATATCAACTTAATATTCGATATGGCGGCATCTTACACATCTACTACATCGCTTCATACACATATACTAGTGGGCGTGTACCGCCCACTTTTTGGGGTATCCCCTGTTTTATGTTTTACAATACTATTTAAAATTTCGTGTGAATGGTATTAGAGCTCCGGTTCAACCGAAGTTAACGTTTTTTCTTGTTTCTTGTTCATATTGTTTTCAAATATCAAATTGATCTCTTTTATGTCCAAAGGATATGATAAAATGGTTATTTAAAAATTGATGAGACAATATTAAGTTGATACGTACTTAAATTATGATAGCCTACATTAAAATGTATATTATGGAATAACAAGAAAAAACGGTGGAACGGTTTTTAAATTTTGTAATGAATGCTTAGGTTTAAAAATTTGTAATATATATTACATGAATTTTATTTGATATGAATTTCGACTTTTTGACAGTTGTAGATGGGATAGAGGGTTGTGGATAGTTTTGTTGTGCATGAAATGATTAGAAAGCATTAAATTAAATTTTAAATAAATTCTCGATCCAACGAGCCACCACACTATATTATGAGGCAGTACACTACACAGTTACAAGTATACAATTTATGCAATATCAGTTACTATTAATTGGATTCCTCTAGGACAATTTCAAAACAATTATTATTTTTGGAATATTTTTGCTTTATTTCAAACATGTTCTGTTTCGAACACAATATATACAAATTAGTTTAGTTTTGCAACATTTTGTACAATATTTGCAATTAATTTGTAGACTGTGTCTTTAAAAATATAAGAGAAACACCTGCAAATATGAACGAACTTTTATACAGCGACTTTAATATACGTAAATACATATGTATATTTAATTAAACATAAACGTAAATGTTTGTTCATAATTCGTATGATATCATTTTGCAGAATATCTACAAACACTGCAATAACAGATGCATCCTGCGCGATAAACATTGAACAATTTGCAATGATTTTGATTGTATTGGCGAGCATAATTTACATTCACTTTGAAAATTTTATTGAATACATATCGAATAATTAAGTAATTTATGTTCTTGATAAGCTCATCACGACAATTATATAGGAAAAAAAGAAATTTTTTGATACGGTCTAACTTCGCCGAGTATTTACAAATATTCCAGGTCGTTTACTACCTTATGAATTCCAATCTACATCAGATTTCGCTATGTCTGTTGTTGGTTTGCGGAGTATGTAACCTAGCCAGTACCATTTGCGACAAAATATGATATAAATTGAATAAAATAATGAGATTACATAATATATCAAACTGCAAATTGGCTTTATTACAAATAATTTTATAGTTATAGAGGCATGTTATATAAAATGAAAAAACTGCTTCCTGCTCCATTTTTCCTCTTATTGAAATCGTATCAAAGCAATCGACACTTTTATGTTCAAATGGAAAGTAAAACATCGAAACTATATAGTATCCATGCTGGTGTCCCACAGGGCAGTGTTCTGGGACCTGTCCTTTACACAATATTCACTGCCGATCTTCCTGTTGTCAGTGATGTTCAAGTAGCCACTTATGCTGATGATACAGCTATAATTGCATCTAAAGCCACTGCGGCAGAAGTATCTCAAGATATACAAAATGAAATAGTTGAAATAGAGCGATGGCTTAAGAAATGGAAATGAAATAAAGGTTAATACTGAGAAGTCGAAACATGTCACATTTGCTCTGAGAAGAGGAGATTGTCCGTCAGTATTTTTAAATAATTCACAAATTCCTCATAGTGACTCCGCAAATTATCTTGGACTCGATATAAATCGGAGAGTAACTTGGAAAAGTCATATTAAAGGCAAGACAAAGAAACTCAACATAAAAACAAACAAAAAATTTATTGGCTGCTTGGGAGAAAATCGCAGCTTAGTTTGGAGAACAAAGTTCGGCTTTACAAGGCTATTTTAAAGCCTGTGTGGACATGCGCTATCCAATTATGGGGAACTGCAAGCCAATCAAATATTGAAATTCTTCAACGATATCAGTCCAAAACGCTTAGACTTATTGTTGACGCCCCCTGGTTTGTGGCTAATGACCAAATTCACAAAGATTTAAATATTCCATACATTAAAGATGAAATACGTAGAATAAGCACAAGGTATGTTGAGAGACTACATGATCATTTAAGTATTTTGGCAATAGGAATACTAGATAATAGCGATACAACTCGAAGACTTAAAAGAAATCCTGTGTTAGATTTACCTTTTAGAGATAAAATTTTGTATATATTGTAAATAAACTCTTAATTATAGAATTTTGAATATAATAGCTGTTCTCACTGGAGTACAACTATTTCTGTTATATTATGAACTTTCAACTAACTTACTTATTGTCTTATTGATAGATTGTAAATTAATAATAATAATAATAAAAAAAAAAAATCTTTTGAGACACCCTGTATATGCATAAAAAACTTAGCACTTAGCGTCATCCGTTTTCTTGTCTTCATCTTTACAGACTGTCTTCAAATTGGTTACTTTCCACAATCATGGAAAGTTGTCAAAATCAAAGCTACTTCCAAACTTGGAAAACCACCAAATTCACCTGAGAGCTACGGTCCTATTAGATTGTTATGCTGGTTTTCTGAAATATTTGAAAACATTTTAAAGGCGAGGCTTAAATTGCATCTTAAAACTCATTCAATTAAACCTGCAACTCAATTTGGCTTCAGGGCTCACACACTTAAGTTTTATAAACCCTCTTCTTAAACTCAAGAAATTCATAAAATAGAACATGCAAGATAAGAAATCAGTTTCTTTGGTTGCCTTAGACAGTATGACAGGTAGATTTAATACATAAATTAATGATTACGAACACATCCATCTATTTAACAAAGAGCTACGATAATAGACATTTCTTTGTTCCATTAAACTGTATTCCATCGGCTACTAAAGCTAGGGTACTGCAAGGATAGGTGTTAGGACCGATACTATACAATTTATATATCTACTACCCAGTGATAATTTGAGTATTAACCATACTGAAATCCCTTGGATAAATACCATACGATACCTTGGATTTGGTGTTTATATCGGGAAAACTATAGATAAAATGAGCAAAACTATAGTACACATACTTTATCCGATCATAAACTGAAAATCCTAACTATCACTGAACAATAAACTTATTATTTTTAAATCGATATTTAAACCTTTATGTAACTTGTCAAGCAGCCACTTAGGTACCAGAATACTAGTTAAATAAATAAATACAAGATTTAAAAAAAACAAAATATTTCTAATAAAATGAAAAAAAAAATTTTTTCAGTAGTAAAGTAGTAATAAAAAAATCTAAACTCTGTAAAAGTTAAGTTGAAAATTGTATATACTTATGTATCAATATAATTTTTTTGGGTTAAACAAATAAATAAGCAAATAAAAAACAAGAAAACGCGTTAACTTTGGTTGTGAACCGAAGCTCTAATACCATTCACACAAAATTTTACATAGTATTGTAAATCATAAAAGTCGGGGTTTAAGTAGGGTCTAACCCAAAAAGTGGGCGGTGTACGCCAACTAGTAGATGTGTATGAAGCGATGTAGTCGATGTGTAAGATGCCGCCATATCGAATTTCAAGTTGATATTTTTTCCATACAAATGCATAAAAGGGAGCTGTGGGTTTATATGGAACTACCGCAAAAAGAGGGTGGGATACGCCCATTAGTCTACACATGTTAAGCGGCTGTTTATAAAAAGGCACCGTATTGCATCGATTTCAACCTAATATTGACTTTAATAAAGGAGTTTTTTTTCAAAAAGTCAAAAGTGGGCAGTAGGTTTGTATGGGGGCTACCCCAAATCTTGATACTCTATTAAACTGCAATAAAAAGAAGTTTATGTGCAAAATTTTAACTGGATAGCTGGACGGACAGACGGACAGACAGACAGACAGACAGACAGACAGACAGACAGATGGAAATGGCTGAATCGTCTCGTCTCACTACGTGTGAATGGTATAACAACAGTGGGTAGGTATAGTAGGAGATAGTGGGAGTTAAGTTAATGCTATATTATGACAGCGACTAATATCTTGAACTCGAATTTATTCCTGATTGATATTAAGGTCTCAAACCTACTATTAGGCACAACTATGAACAACTGGCACAACTTCGTTGTCCTAAATGTTCCATTCTTATCTAGTTAGAAAAATACCTCTGTGCTAGTAAAGGCATTAGTTATTGTCATTTCAATATATTTGTCATCTACAAAGTAAGGAGCTTCAACCTGTTGTCTTTAAATTTTCCAATAATTAAAATATCCATAATACAGGATTGTCACAGGAAATGCTTTCGCCTCTAAATACTTGGTGTTCAGCCACGACCTCCTGAGACGAACACCTTCCTGTTTTCACACACATACGAACAAACGCATACCGAAGCCGACTGCTTGAAGCTAAAGCGAAAGAAAAATTTGAATTAGTTACGTTTCATTGGTGTTGTATTTTGGCACACTGTACAAATTTTAACTCAGATATGATTCACACTTTGGGTGCTCTCCTTTTGGACAGCCCTGCTCTACTTTAAGGGCCGCACAGCAAGAGAACGCCAAAGTGAGCAATTTGCTTGAAATATTTAATGCGCCAACATGTTTGCAAGTGCGCACACAACAGTTTCGAGCCTAACGTCGAGCTGCTCGATCGGCATGATCAACATTGTGGACACGACAGAGCACGACAGAGCTAAGAAAGAGAGAGAGAGAGTCTTTGTAATTGGCCGAGCGCGTTAGCTGGTTTTTACCTGCCTTAGACGCAATACTTAAAAAAAATTTAATTTCTTAGAGCTTATTTTCATATTCTTCCCAAAAAAAAAAAAAAAAAACCAAGCGAATATGTTGTGTTTAAGAGGGTTAAAAAGGGATGATTGAATGTTTTGCACTTGTCTATTTATATATAGATATTTTCTCTCATCCTCCATGCAACGACAGATGTGTTTTCTTATAGGGATAGTTCTTTTTACGTCAATCCTTGTGACTTGCGCCGTTGCGTATAGTTTCTTGTTCGATAAGTATAAGTGGCTACTTGGGGATCTATATAGTGATGTGCATGTGCAGGTGTCAGCGATACATGATGATTTTAATCATGTTGCTAACCAAGAGCGAGACATTTTTTTTTATATCTGTGAAAGGCACGATTGGTTTTAACGATTTAAGTATTTACATGTTCATTGAAATAAAGAAATTTGTCTAAGATAACTCCTAGATATTTAACTTTATGGGTTAGGGGAATTCGCCTATTTCTTTCGTTTGCCAAGTTGCTTCTGATTTTGAAATCTTAAAAATTGCTGTTGTACATTTGTTTGCATTAATTTTTAGACGCCAGTGTCTTGTAAATTTTTCAATAATATTAAATTTCTGTTGCAGATTTCTATTTATGTCAGCTATAGTTTTGTGTGGGTGATATATACTATATATAGTTCTACATGAGGTAACCGAGTGGCGTCAAATCACAAGATCTCGGTGTATGGCTGTCGTTGAATCGAGCCCGAAGTGGTTTAATGCATAGTGTTGAACAATGCACCATGCTAGTTGAACAACACATGTTCCAGATCAATGTCATTCATATACTATTTAAATGATTTATTACTGATTTTCGATTTAAGCATTAAAACGCGAGTTCTGGTATCATTTAAAAAAAAAAAAAATTAAACACCAAACCATACAATGATGCGGGAGAATAATTGATTCTCATGAGTTCTTTTTATATTTTCTCCACTCTACAAACCGTTGATCCAAATGCAGGCATTATCACTGAACACGATTTTTTTTGCTAAAAAACATATGGGTCGGCTTTAAGCTGCTCAAGGACACAACTTACGAAACAAGCTATGGTTTTATGTCTTCAGTTCCTATACCAGCAGAATCTAAAACCTTTTTGCAAAATCATTTACCTAATGGGCGGTCCAAACGGTTGCGAGCAACGTCGAATTGGGAATTCATAATCGCCGTCGCACAGTTTCTTCTGTCGTGTTGTTGGCTTTGTATTATGTAGTGTATCAAATCAAATCGATGCACAACACGATATAGAAGCTTATATATATATATATGGTTTGCGTAGTGAAGCCCGTTAAAAGTATTTTTTTTTTATGTTTTGTCAAAGAACACTAAACATTGATACATATATATTTAATATCAAATAGCAAATAACAAAACCATCAACAATTTCCACATTGCTTGAAATATATAACGATTGGTTTAAAAAACGAACACCCTTTATATGTAAATCCAGAAACTACGTAAATTATTTATGGGGAAAAGCACTTAAATGCCAGAAAATGGCAATCCCTGGTGTATGAAATGCTGCTGATACGATACCTACAACGATAATGATGATGAAAACAACGGCAAGGATAACGAGGATATTGCCGTGCAGTGATAATTTGGACGGCGATAGCAGCAGCGCCGTTGCATATGCATTCATAAATGATAAATACAAAAGTGAAAATAATTTTCAATTAAAGCAACATTAATAATGATAATAATCCTAAACAAAGAACGTATCAAAACTGGAACAGATAGGGTGCTAGAGTACGCCAAACCGTGGTATTAAGCTGCATAAGCAGGCAATGCAACTATACATGTCTGCATCTGTTTACGCATCTGTTTGTGTGTGAACGGTTACATATGCGAGCTCGCATGTGTGTAAACTTTATGTGCGTGTATCAATAAAATGCAAATTAATTGCCCAGATGCAACACTAACTGCAGGCAGCGATAAAACGTGACCGCATCGTGCGAACGCAAATGAAGTTCATGCACACGAGGCTTTACCGTCACCTACCCACACTCCATCACTGTAACATACCGCTTGCGACAGCAGTTCATGTTTCATAGTGCTGCAAGTCGAGTTCGGTATTTAACGCACTCGAACAGGTTGAAAATAGTCCGAAGGAAAACCTTTACTTGAATCGTGTAGAAAGTTCCATACGAACAAACGAACAACTTTCTTTAAATAGAAACATTTTATTATTTTGGAACATTGTATTCGAAAACTTACTTATATTTTGCAATCCTCAACAATTCTGCAAAATGATTTGTAAAAAGTAAAAGCTTTAAATTGGATGGTGTGTTTGTATGGGGCTATCTCAAAAAGTTTGTGGTACACGACATATGTGAAGCGCCTATCCATAAGAAACTTAGTGTTCCGGTTTTAGTTTCCGAATAATTTGTTCGGAACTGATTTCGTTAAAATTTTCCTTTTCACTTTTATGATATGGTCTTCATACTGCCAATTCTAAATGAATTAAAATCTGCGATACCATTCTGAAAATATAGGGGCTATCCATAAGAGTGGGCGTTGCACGTTACTGTGAATACTATGGGGCTATAATCAAACAAGTTTCCATACCGTGTTTCAGCCAGGTATCTCAAGAACGTATACAAAAATATGTTAGAACGCAGTATTTGTCAGTTCACGAGTTCGAAGTACCCTTGCTTATGTAGATTTATGATTATAAATAAAAAAGAAAAAATTTAATAAAAGTTATATTTTTATTTTTATACCCAGCACCCATAGGGTAAAAGATACAAAGGATAAAAGATACATAGGGAAAAAGATATTAGTGTAAAAGGGTATGTTAAGTTTGTGCAAATGCATGTAACAGGCAGAACGAGGCTTAGCAGAACTTATAAAGTATATATATTCTCGAACAGCATAGGAAGACGAATCGATATAGACATGTCCAATTGTCCGTCCATCCGACTGTTTGTTTGAACGAACAGATCTCGGAGATTATTAGCGATAAAGGCTAAAAATTTGGATATTTATACTCTCATTTTTCCTCTTCATATAACTAGTATTAAATGAATGACCACTTTCAGGGAAGATTGGCCCCCTTTTTCGAAGTTTTTTATGAAAATTGTTTTGGATTTTGGTTTTGTTGTAAAATACGCTAGAAATGCCAAATTTGGTGTATTTTACGAATATCATTATAAAATAAATCGCATAGGTCCAGATCGGGCCACAACGGGCCGCCCGGGCCACAACGGGCTGCCCTCTATTTTCAAGTTTTTGTATGAACTTTTTTTGTTTTTGTACTTAATTAAGCTAGAAATATTTATCAAATAGGCCCACTTTGAGGGGTAACCCCGTGCAAATTTGCCCAGCATATTTGAGTTTTTGAAATTGATGTTGATCAAGAATATTAACATTTTATGGGATGTGCCAAGTTTACTTCTGCCTGTTACATAGATTTGCATAACCTTAGTATTCTCTTGGCGCTCTAGGAGAGGGTATAAAAAAAAAATAATTTTCAAATCTTATGGCAATTATATAGCCCAATCAGTAACACAGGTCTACATGTTTAGTTGTTGGAAAGCTAAGGGTCATTTCCCAAGTAATTTGCTGCGTAGAATCCGAATCCGGGGTCAGAATTGGCCCATCACGTCAGGATTTTGAAACCTGATAACCTAAACTTTGAGGATAGTAGGGGCTATCCCTAAAAATGGGAGCCATAGTCCTTTATATATATGAGAAATGTTCGTCCAGAAAAAGCCACCATAACCATATCAAATTTCAAGTTGATTTTGCCCGTATTGAAGAAGTTTTTCTTGCTTAGTCCCAAAAAGTGGGTAGTGGGTTTGTATGGGGCTACCCCTTAAAGCGTGCGTGGAATTTTTATACGGTGTAAGGACCAAAATAAGCATCTATACAAGGTTATCTCAAAAATTTAAACAAGAAAAAAATATCGCAACAACATTTAGATATGGACGGATATGGCTAGATCGACTCGACTCGTTGAGCTAATCAAGAATATGTATGCACGTATTACTTTATGGTATCTACGATGCCAGAGTTATTGCGTTCAGATGAAAGGAAACTTCCGTTTCATACTTTATATAAATGGCTTAAAAGTGAGAAATGTGGTATCATTTATAACGATGTTGAAGTTTTCTTAGTATCAAAAGTATTTTGACTATAATGTATTCCATCTTATGAAGATTCGGTGTGAATGGCAAAATATCGAATTGAAATTTCCTCAATTGGTGAGTTGCATATGACTGCAGACAATACCTTCTATTCATTGGGTATTACACATTCATTGGGTATTACACATTCAGCTGCACAAACGTCTTCGATGGCTCTTGTCATCGCCGTGTAACTTGATGTTTGACGATAATGAACATGCATATTGGTTACATGCGCTGTATTATGTTTTTGATATACCTCTGGACCGAAATTGACCCGGACTGGCGGATTAAACCGAACCGGTAAACAGAGTCGGTTCGGTTCTTCTTCTTAAGTTGGCTGTCACTGTCATTGCCATGCATGCTAAGTTTGAGCTGGATGCGATAATTAGTCTATGCTTGACAGCTGCTTGTTTATGACTCGAAAAGTTTGTATGGCGATTTTTAACATGGAAAAAAAAATTTAACAACAAATTTTTGCTTGAAATTTTGTGTTTCCAATGGAATACGGCAACGGAATCATTCAAAATGTTACAAAAGTGTTTTGAGGACTCTATTGTATTCTAGAGAACGCAAGTATTTGAGTGGCATAAAGCATTCAGTGAGGTTCGTGAAGTCGTAGAAAACTTTCCTCATGCAAGACGTCACTCAACCTCTTTTGACGTCAAAAACATCGTAAAAGTGATGGAAATTTTGATCGAAAATCATCGAGTTGGCATTAGAAAGAGAGCAGAGACACTCAACATCTCTTACAGATCGACACAATACATTTTGGTTGATGTCTTGTGTGTGAAACGCGTCGCCACCAGACTCATACCAAAAGACCTGAATTTGTTGCACATTCCAGCTTGATTGTGACGGAGTTTTTAGCCAAACATGAAACAAAAGTCATCGCACAACCACCGTATTCACCCGATTTGGCACTTGTGACTTTTTTCTTTTTCCAAAACATAAATATCAGCTCCGGGGAACGCGTCTTAAGTCGATTGAGGACATAAAAAAAAATTCGCTGAAGGAACTAAAGGCTATCCCGGTCGAGGGGTATAACAAGTATATGGAAAATTGGTTTAACCGTTGGCATGCTTGTATTGACTCAAAAGGAGCCTATTTTGAAGGCCATAATAAAGATTTGTATTAAAATGCATAAAAATGTTGTTTTGATCCGAAGGTATGGCTACAATACCAGCACGTTGATTTTCTCTTTTAAACTGGGTGCAACGGTAGCCAAGCCTCCCTAAGCATAATACAGGTACACTATTTGACTTTGACATGAGGATCTATGCGGAAATACTCATTCGTGGTTTGCTGTATAACATTGAATAGTCTTTTAAGATTTGCAACTCTCGAGAGCGCAACGAATTATTGATGATAAGACTCGTTATACTCGTAGAAAACCTGATCGAAAGTGTTTTTTTTTTTATGACCTGTGAATCGTCATGTTCTACTATGCTTGAATTAATGAAATTTATTTTCGCTTACCACTGAGGGTACGACTCGTAGTTAAACCAGTAATCGAGCTATTTCAACTATGAAATACCTTCAGTACAGTATTGAAATGCCATATGTGTTGTGCGTTTTGTTGACAGTTACGGCAAGATAATATTAAAATCTGAAATTATTGTTGGCAAATCGATGCTATGCGCAGTATTTTTTAGACAGTTATAAACTGCGCGCCATCAGGTTAACTTAGGTATTCACTAATTGAAACATTTCTCTATAAATTTAGTAATGTGTCAATCCTGCCTTGTTGAGAATGGCCTCATAAATCCGATTGGGAAGCGACTCACATAATTTGCCAATATACTTAATTTAAAGAAATGGCTGACCAAGCTCACTTGATGCCTTCAATTAGTTCCTCTTTGGTGGAGTATTGTCTTTCAGACTCATAAACTTTACGAGCAATACGTTTTATATTATATTATATTATATTGATGTCGGATGAGTAAGATGTAATAATTTAACATTTCTGTCTCTAATCCATTACTTAACTATCCTGGCCATGTGGTTCGGAGCATTGTCAGATTGAAAATGCCATGGCAAACTAAAAATCAAATTTTTAAAATGGGGAAATTCATCTTCAAGTAAATTTTTGTAAGCTGTTGCTTTCATATTTGATTTCAAAAACTGCAACTCGTATGTACCATAATAGGAGATGGCTGCCCACACCATTACACCTCCCACACGACTTTGAAGACGATCCAACTGGTGTTCCTCCTTCCTAATATCCGATCATAAAAATAATAATTGTCTCCGTCTCTTGTCGTCCTTCCAAATTAAATTATTTTTCATACGAAAAGACAACGTGTTGCCAATCAGAATTCAATGACATGTGCTCTCGTGCAAAACTCAAGCGTTTTGCCTTTCGAGCATCATTAAAAGGGTGTTTTTTCTTCCATTTCAGTCGCTTTAAATATGAAGCATTCCTTATTACTCACTGAATTTTAGATAAGCTCGCTTTTGCATCAAAATTTGCGCTGATCTTTGCGATCGAGTCATGAGAGTTTGATGCTTCTCTTAAAATTGCTCTCTTATCAGCATTAGAAAGTTCTTTATTATTACCGCCTTTATTGTTTTTACCATATCGCGACTTACTGCGGAGGAATGTAGACATTTCACTAATTGAAAGCTTCAACTCCTCGTAAGCTTCAATTTTGGCTTTCTCTTCGCAAGATAGCGTTTTTCAATTACCCATACTAAAGTACTGGCAAGGTACAATTGTACCTGCATAAAAGAAGTGCAAGCAAAACAGTCGTTATATTCGCAACTGTAACTCAAATATATTGTGGTTGCTGCCATGATAGCTCAAAATGAGTAGAATTGCTAAGTGACAGATCTGGTAAATAAAAAAACTAGCTATGTAGTGGGTGATGCTTTCAGTTGGGGCCAAAAATTAGTTGCTCTTATTTCGTTTTTTGATTGTAATAACACAATAATGAGTGACAATAAAGCGATTCATAGATAAATCAGATGGAACATATGACATAGAATCATATGTTCCATCTGATCAAGTAACTCGTACACGAGCAACAAGTGAAGAAGATTTTGGCATTGAAGGCTAATGTACATTTGAAGTGGATGATGAATTCTATTCAAATGAATCAATAAATGAAGTACTGCAGACTAAAACTAAGAGTTTCACTTTTACTGCAAACTTATAATAAAATTAAATCAAAAAAAGTGGGCGGTACATAGCCACTCGTAAATGTTAATGAAGCGACCATCTATAAGATGCCACCATATCGAATTTCAAGTTGATATTGACGTAATTCATACAAATGCATAAAAGTGAGCTGTGGGATTATATGGGACTAGCACAAAAAGTGTTGTCCATTAAAATCCACCAATGAGAACTTCAAGTTAATATTGATCTAAATAAAGATTTTTTCATAAACAAAAAAAAAAAAAAAACAAAAGTGGGCAGTAGGTTTGTATGGGGGCTACCCCAAGAAGTGGGCCTGGCGGGTCACTTTTAATACTCTATCCATTGGAGTTGCATCTCTTCAACAGCATATGGCAACATCACGTCCTTTATTATGTCGAGATAGTTGAAACGATCCATAATTGCATCGATCTTATGAATTGGCCCAATCCCTTGTCCAGAGAAGCAACCCCAGACCAGTATGTTGCCTCCTACATGCTTTGCAGTGCCTTTGTAATATTTAGGATTGAACCTTTCATCTGAATCCTTCAAATTGTACTTGGATTCGTCAGACAACTGCACAGTCTTCCACTTTGGAACACTCCAGTTGAGATGGGCCTGGCCAGTTCGATGCAGGAACTATAATCAAATTTTCTAACTACTTAATTTTCACATTTACAGTTTATATGT
>JAWNNQ010000882.1:0-41993 GCA_035044765.1 Leucophenga montana | reverse complement strand
CGGCTTGACCGATTTGCATAATTTTTGTTTTGTTTTGTTCGTTAAACTTGTAATTAACAGATGATTTAAAAGAAGAAAAAAATCATTTTGTAATGAAAATGACGGTAGCACTTCGCGATGGAGCGGACGTCTATTACTATCTGGGTGTTATCTGTCATCTGTCTACATATATTTTAGAGACTGATATCTGTCGTTTAGTTTTACTTTTATTCGTTCAAACGTTGTAAAATTGAATGAACAACAAAGGATTGCATACGATTCTTTGATAGAAGTTGTGAAGAATGGAACTGGTGGAATTTACTTCGTCGATGTTCCCGGTTGGACTGGAAAAACGTTCCTAATTTCATTGCTTTTGGCGAGGATCAGATCGCAAAGTGAAGTTGCCCTAGCATTGACTTCATCTGGAATAGCTGCGAATTTGTTAGAAGGCGGACGAACTGCACATTCTGCCTTGAAATTGCCACTAAACATGCAAGTCAACGAGGCACCAACTTGCAGCATCGCCAAAAACAGCGCAATGGCAAAGATTTTCCAAGTATGCAAATTGATTGTTTTGGTCGAATGCACGAGACGGCCCACAAGAGGTCACTGGAGGCACTGGACAGAACGCTGAAAGATCTTCGTGACAACCAAAACATTTTTGGCGGAGCCATGATTCTGTTGTCCGGTTATTTTCGACAGACTCTTCCACGCTTGCTTAAAATCATCAAATTTGTGGCGACATGTGGAGACACTCCAATTAACAACTAACATGCAAGTGTTTTTGCAGCAAGATCAAAGTGCAAATGTGTTTTCGAAGAAGTTTTTACACATTGGATATGGGAAAGGCGCAGTTGACACCTCGACCGCATTTATTACATTACCCACAGGTTTCTATCATTTTACAGACTCGAAAGAGGAGCTTATTCAGCGGGTTTTTCCACACATAGCGCAACAATTCAAAAACCATAATTGGCTAAGTAAGCGAGCAATATTGGCGGCGTAAAACAAAGATGTCGATGATTTCAATGCGACCATGCAAGAATTTTCTTCCGGGTCAGTTATTTTCCTTCAAATCAGTCGACACAGTTATCAACCAGGATGACGTAGTCAACTATCGCACATAATTTTTGAATTCACTGGAATTGCCTGGACTACCACTTCACAATTTGCTATTAAAAGTATGTATTGTCATCATGTTTCGTAACATTAATCAAGCTCGACTATGCAATGGAACGAGACTGGCTGGAAAATACAAAGGAGAGGATGTCTTGATTCCGCGTATACCGATGTTTTCAACGAATTTGCCATTTGATTTTAAGCGTATACAATTTCCCGTGACACTGGCTTTTACGTTAACCATAAATAAATTGTAGGTGATACGAAGTTCACCGGGTCAGCTAGTGCGATATAAACATGTTGCTTGTTTCAAAATATCGATGTATTGAGATTCAATATATGTATTTCGATATATCAGCACTCCTACTAGGTATACTTTATATGGTAACCGATGTCTTGACTGCTGCATTACAAACGTTACAATAACTAATAATGTAACTATGTACTTTCCACATAATGTGTGAGGGGTATAAAAAAAAGTGCGTTCGGTCGGGTCAACAATGTGCTGTACATACTTATTACATATGTTCATTTTTTTAATAATTGTTGCATTGATTGTTTGACACTTGCTGCCTTTTTTGTTGACAATGTTGATAATGTTAATTGTGTTTTTTCTTTTTTTTTTTTTTCATAATTTTCAGATAAGAATCGTCATGCCAGCACATCTGTATGCGGTGATAAAAAGTCCAGCCTAGTCGAAGCAGTTGATCCTGCATGCAGCAGTGGCAGCAGCGATTCCAAGCTAAAGCCGCGATCAAGGTGAGTTTGTGTATGCAATTGAACAATTTTGTGTTTTTGTTTTCATTTATAAAGCAAATCAATTTATTACTATCATATATTTTTAACCATAGATCACTCATACGCCGTGCATCGCGCAAAACTAAGCAGCAAATTAACAACGCATCCGATGATTGCAATGTGCAGTAAAAATTGAGAATTATAATTTAATTTTAAATTCAGAAAAAGAAAGCAAAAGAAAAAACAAACAAAAATACTACGATAATAATAATAATAATAATAATAAAATATTGTAATGAACAAAGGTTTTTTCTGTATGTGTATAAAAAACGCTCAAAGTGAGTTTATTAAAATTAATTAGTAGTTTTTACAATGTTCTTCTTGTTTATTTAATAATGTGCGTGTAATAAATTATTACAAATACATTAAAATCAATATTGAAAAAAAGAAAAACTTAACTATACCCCGTCACAAAGAACAACAACAAAAAAAATTTGTTAGTGGTTTTCTCTAATTATTGTTTACACAATAAAATAAAACAAAAAATTAGTAAAACATATTCATGTATGAATTTAATTATGTAATTATAGTAAAGAATGAAAATATATGAATGCAAAGCAGAATACCTTTGATAAATTCATAATTGAAAGAATTGTTTCAGTAAGTTTTGTTGTGGTTTATAACTTAGCTGTAGAATTTTGTCTAACTAAAATAAAAATAACAAATTTGATCTCAAAAATCATAATAAAAATAATAAAAATTACGCAAAATAAAAACAATAATAATAATATTAATATTAATATTAATAATGTTTTGTATGAGTAAAGGGACCAGCTAATTTTGTGGCGTATATGATAACATCAAATCGATTTGAATGCAGCACTCATCGCTTTCCAGCTGGAGCATACTTTAAACTTTACTGATTGTTACTAATACGAATATTCTTTGTATGTGTCTAAAAGTATTTGGACTGATTTTTGTAGCTACCTCCACTTAGCTGGTCGTCATTTGCAGCATAGCAATATGACACAGTAAGCTTTGGAGACGTATAAAAGTGTGAGACCAACCACACTGCATAAAACTTGGCTAGAAAAATTAAAAACATAACATTTCTTCAACTTACCCTTTATACACATATAATTATTATAATAAGTTTTGACTTTGTCGTTATGATGCAGCAAATGTCCTTTTTAAATGTTAGTTTTGTAATAGTTATTTAGGTAGATATTAAATAATATAAAACATAAAAGTTCAACATAAACTACAAAGTGGCTAACAAAAATAAAAAGAGAAAATTTAGCCTTCGGTAAAACTAAAATACATATTCATATTGTTCACACGCGCTCCAAATACAATAAATTTGTTCGAAAAATACTATATGTAGTCAGCAGTAGTGCTTTTAGAACAAAATCTATTGTATATAGAAACAAAAGTTTTTGTTTTTTTTTTTTTTTTTTTATTAAATTTAGAGTCTCACTCAATAAGAAAAATTCTGCACATAATCAATAGACATGCTGATGCACTGAAAAGTAAAGCAGTTGTCTCATTTTTACACTCAGTTTGATAATTTTTAATTTATTTTAAAATTAACCATAATAAGTTTTTAAAGCCCCTAGCGATGTAGTAGATGTTCATAGCTCAAAAATATGTGGAGCTTCCTTTAATTAGACCATGTCCAATTTCAAGTTAGTATTGAAAAGAAAAAACGTTCACTTCGGTTAAATCGAAGCTCTCACAAAAATTTAAATAATATTGTAAAACATAAACTGTGGGTGTTTAAATATGGGTTCTTGGTACACGCTTACTAGTAGATGTGTATGAAGCGATGTTACTACAGATGCCGACATATCGAATTTGAAATTGTAATTGACATTTTCCATACAAATGCATAAAAGTAAGCTGTTGGTTTATATGGGACTACGTACCTCAAAACGTGGGAGGGACACGCCCATTTCTATATGTATATGAAGCGGTTGTCATATTTCAAGCTAATATTGATTTAAATGACGAATTTTTTCATAAATAACACAAAATTGTACGGTGGGTTTGTATGGGGCTAAAAAAAAACTGGGCTGGCCACTCACATTAGTCTAGTATGTATGTTAAGCGGCTGTCTATAAAAAGGCACCATATCTCATTTCAACCTAATATTGACTGAAATTAAGAAGTTTTTCATACAAAAACACAAAAGTGGACAGTATGTTTGTAATGGGGGCTACCCCAAATAGTGGCCGTGCCACGCCCGTTAGTCAATGTATGTTAGGCGGCTAACCATAAAAAGGTATCACATTGCATTTCAACCTAATATTGACATTAATAAAGAAGTTTTTATACAAAAAGTCAAAGGTGGGCAGTAGGTTTGTATGGGAGCCACCCCAAACAGTGGGCATTAATCTATATGCCAAACATCCGTCCACTAAAAGTTACCATATCAATTATTAAGTTGATATTGACTATATTAAAAAAGTTTTTCATACAAAAAGTCAAAATTTGGCGGTGGGTTTGTAAGAGGGCTACCCCAAAAAATGGGCGTGGTGGATCATTTTTGATACTCTATTAAACTGCAATAAAATGAAGTGCATGTGCAAAATTTTAACCGGATATCATAAAATTTGGTGCCCAAAAAAATGCGCAACAACATACAGACAGACAGACAGACAGACAGACACACACAGACGGACAGGCAGGCAGACAGACGGACATGGCTAGATCGACTCGTCTCGTCCAGCTGATCAAGAATATATATACTTTATGGGGTCTACGATGGTTCCTTTAATGCGTTACAAACTTTCAGTCAAACTGATAATACCATTTCACATTATGTGTGAATGGTATAATAAGTTTTTCATAGAAAATCCAAAAAGTGGGAAAAGGATTTTTATGAGGGTTCCTCCTAAAAATGGGCGAGCCATAGTTTATGTAATATAATTTCAGCATAGGAACATAGAAACTCTCAATAACCGATATTAAATCAATATCATACAAACTGAGGAACTAAGTTTTATACATACAAACAGGGGACAGACAGATAGTAGACATACATATATTTCAGATCAATATCTTACAAACTGAGGGATTAGCTTTGGTTTTTACAAACAGGCTACACACAATGAGACAGATAAACAGACAGAAAGATAAACAGATTGACATGCGGAAATATATGGCTGACGATTATCGTTGAGCTGGTTAAGAATATATGTATTTACTTTATGGGTTCCTATGCTTGTTTTAACGCGTTACAAACTAATATTCTCACTACGTGTCAAGTATATAAAAAAAAAATCAAATGTACGTATCCCAGAGGGCATTGAATTTCGCTTGGGTCATTTCATATACATGGGTGGATTTCATATGTGTACTTGCTGGTTATGGATGCAAGTTATTAGAAAGATAATGACAATGAATCAAGCTTGTTTGAAAAATATATTCTAATCTATGTATACTATGTCTACATTACAGTCAAAAATTGAAATTTTATGTTTTAAATACTATATTCAAAATAAAAAACATGAAAAAACTTTAGCTTCGGTACAACCGCAGCTTTAATACTCTTCACACATGCCTTTCTGCTCAACAACGCTGGTGTTTACCTTAGTTTTTAAATTGTCGAATGGAGGCTTAGATTTAACAATTTTGATTATAATAAAATAAATTTATACGTATATGTATTTGGCATGACTTTCGCCTTCTTTCCGGTTGTGCATTATATTACATTTTCAAAAAAATTTTGAATCGAATGGTAGTTAAACCGATGTCGCCCGGAATATAAAGCGTCACGCTAGATAGTTGAGCTATCGATGCGTCATATGCTGATATAAGTATACAATTTATATAATACGAGTATCAACTATTATTAATTGGATTCACATTTTGTATATGTAGTTTATCAATTTCAAAATAATTACTAAATAATTGCTTTAATTGAAATGTTCGATACCAAAAAAGTAAATACAAAGTGTTTTTGTATAGGAGCTATACCTTCTAGTGCGTAAATCGCGATCATTATGATGCTTGTGTTGCTTATGGTTATAGAAAGTCTCCATTCCAACTTTCAAACCTATATATCAAAGACTGCCTTGCCTGTCTGACGGACACTTTGTGTGAAGAGCAAAAAAAAAAAGAAAATATTTTGAATATATTCTTTGAATTTAATTTACTTAAACGCACACTGATTAAACAGCAGAATCAAATCGTTATTTAAATTTAAATATATGCAGTTCTTGCAAATGAGCTTTTTGTCGTTTTTTAAACTTACAAATATTGATTTGATTGTCCACAAACAATTTCAAAAACTTTACAAAATTAATACAGGGTGTCTGTCCACTATTTGCATATATTGTATTACAAAATATATATACATATACTTAAATACATAATATAAAACTAGTTGTAATATTAGATTAAAATGTTATATAATATATAATAATGAATTATTTAACTTCGGTGGTTCCGTTGTTCTTATACTCTTTACATGCTTGATGTTTGATATATACATATTGTATGATAAAACTTACTTCAAAACAAAAGCTAAATCTAAATACCAAATTTCTTATGGAATTTCTTTAAAAATTATTATCTAGTTTAATAACAGCCATGGAAAGTAACTAGAGTAGTCTATTAACAGATAGATACTAATGCGAAGAGTATAAAAATAATAAAAGGTAAATTATACAAGTTTAAATACATATTTTCGCAGAACAAACTAATAAAATATGTATAGATGTTCACAAATAATTGTTTAATTCTTTGAATATTCTTTAAAATAAAATCTGCTAGAAACCACTTAGAAAGGAAGGAAAATTAGTATAAACTACACAGAGTTATTATTTTTTTTTATATAATGTTGATTATTTAGTTTGTAAATCGTATTTGAAATAAATGCAAAGTGAATTGTGATCAAATATACTGATAACATGTCAAAAAGGCGAAAATATTTTGCTGAAAATGAGATCGAATTTAAATTCGAAGTTGAATAAGTCAAACTAGTATAAATTGTTTAAATGTAGTTAAATTTGTTCAAACAGATTTGTAAATAAAATTGTGAAAATTGCATGCGATACGCTAATTATTAAACTAAATGATTACACATGTTAACATGGTTAAGAGTCATTTCCGAAGTATTTTGCTACGTAGAATCCGAATCCGTGGGGGGAATTGGTCCATCACGTCAGTATTTTGATTAGGCCTTTGAGACAATAATTATTTCGTATTTGATCTCTTGAACACTTAAAATTAAGTGTAAGAGTGGTACTAAATGATGTAACTGGAGAGACAGACCACAAAATTTTTGTTGCACCCTGTTATTAACCTCAAAAGTAGGAAAACGCCGTTTTTCTGGGTACATAACCTCAAATATCTCAAAATCCTGATGTGATGGGCCAATTCTAACCCCGGTTTCGGATCTAAGCAGCAAATTACTTCGGAAATGGCCCTTAAATAGAGGGGCATATAAAAAAATTAAAATTTGTAAACTAGTGTTATTAATTTTAAAAAAAAACACGATATAAAATCAGTTGGGACAAAATAAAATGGATTATAGTACATGCATACATATTTAGTATTGTACATATGTGTATGTAGAATTTTCTATGTGTGTGTGTGTTTGATTGTACATGTTTTATGTGTGAAATTAATTATTGAATAAAACCATGTTTATTGATGTATGATGTTAGATTACACGATTATAAATTGTTTTTATTATATTGAAAGATATATTAAGAGAATCAAATAAACAAAACAAAAAAAAAAAGAAACTTGTTAATATCGCAAAAATTTGTGCATAAACAAATATTCAAATAATTGAATGATTATCAAAAATATTTGAAAACAAAATAAAGTTGCTAAATGTCCATTAAATTAAATGAAGTATTGTTTTTATATGCAGAATGAAACAGGAGCTTGCAGCGCAAAATCAGAAACGGAAATACATACCTACCCCAATCGCACTTTAATTAAACAATATTTGCAGCGCAGCAGATAATAAATAATAGCATTATAAAGCTATGAATAACCCAAAAATTCAAGTTACACACTGTCAGGAAATGCAATGGGGTACTATTCAACGAACGCATACCATTTGTCTGGTTGAATAGCTCCATATAAAACCGCGCTCAAGCAGCCTCAGTGCAAAAGGAGTGAGTGAGGAAGGAATAGGGAACACCATACTAAATGGAAACAAAATTACATTTTGGTCATTAGTTTTTTTTTTTCCTAAATGGATTTGCATGCAAATTATCGCTGCATCGCATTTTAAAATATAAATTGAATTTCAAATAGCAGGTAATTAATACTCTTGCGTGCATACAAATTTCTATACAAACCTACATTACGACGGCTGTTACTTATATTTCGGGAACTGGCAACACTAATGTCAAAAGCTAAAATCTGGCAACATAATAAAGTTTGACATTTTTTTGGCATAAACGTACTCACAAAGTTTTGATGTACAATTGCTATTTGTTTTGTTTACAGTGAGTTAAGAAAAGTAATTTTTCCAAAAAATGGAACTTTCAAGAGAAGATTTTCGTTGGATTATTTTTCACAACTTTCGACGTGGATTATCTAAACAAGAATGTGTCAATGAACTCAGTTCTTTGTATGGTGATAAACCACCATCAAAAACCACAGTATATCGCTTGTATAGTGAATTCAATCGTGGTCGTAGTGCGATCGCTGACGAATTCCGTGAAGGTCGTCCAAAATCGGTTATTGTGCCCAAAAACATCGATGCAGTGCTTGAGCTGATAATGCAAGATCGTCATGTGACATATCGTGAAATAGAGGCATCCTTGCACATTATTTCCACTTCAATACATTCGATTTTGCATGAACACTTAGCTGTAAAAAAATTTGCTTGTCTTGGATACCCCATAATTTATCAATCGCTCAAAAAAAGGCTCGCGTCGATTGGTGCAAGGAAATAATTAAAAAGTTCGATCGTGGTGCTTCAAAAGACGTGTATAAATTCGTGACAGGTGACGAATCATGGATATATGCGTATGAGCCGGAAACAAAACAGCAATCGACCGTGTGTGTATTCCAAGACGAGCCAAATCCAACAAAAGTTGTTCGGGTGCAAACCACTTCGAAGCAAATGATTGCCTGTTTCTTCGGCCGAATGGGTCATGTGGCCACTGTTCCGCTTAAGTAACGTAAGACGGTCAATTCTGAGTGGTACACGACCATTTGTTTGCCGCAAGTATTCGGAGAAATTCGTAAAACCAACCGCCAAAGACGAATCATTCTCCATCATGACAATGCGAGCTCTCACACATCTCGTCAAACAAGTGCATTTTTGAGCAGTTAAAACATCGAATGAAAGACTCATCCTCCATACAGTCCGTATTTAGCACCCAATGACTTTTTCTTGTTCCCGAGTATCAAAGGTAAACTGCGTGGTCAACGATTTACGAGCGCCGAAGAAGCAGTTGAATCGTTCAAAAACCATATTTTGGAGGTGTCTCAAGAGGAATGGAAAAACAGCTATGACAAATTGTTTGAACGAATGCAAACGTGTATTGATCATCAAGGGGAATTTTTTGAAAAACAATAAAGCCATTTTCATTTAAAAATGTTTGGTATTATTTGCTATTCTCGAAATATAAATAGTACCCCTCGTACATATACATATTTTTTTTTTTTTGCTAAAATTGCGGTTTCAATTGTAATTGTAATTCAAACATAGCATGACATCCCTAAATGTTCTTCACATTGTCTCTAATGTCAATGGTCGAAAATACTACTTAATTCCATTGGGAAGATTTGCATCTGATTTTTGATTTATGCAAAAACATGTCAATGTCACAAAAAATAAATATGGCTTTCTTTATTTTCGATAAAATGATAGACGTTATATCTGGAATATTTAATAAAACAAATAATAATGGAGCAGTCGTGTATTCACAACTAAAAAGTTCCCTACATCGTTGCTAATGTAGACCTATGAAATATTTTATATTACACAAAAAAATAAATGTTTTTCTGGCTATGCTATGCCTGTATATATACGGACAAATAGCGGTGTTGCAGACGTGGTATCCCCAAATTTTTATAAACTCGATCTGCGTTTGGTAAAGGAGAATCTAAATGTCGAAGTTTCTAGCTCTTCTAGATCCTGAGATGTATAGTTTCATACAATTGAGGATAATAGATTTGTCATTATAGGAGTTATAGAGAGTTTTGGATAAACTACATGTTCCTTCAGATCAAAATTGACCCGGACTGGTTAAAAAAACCAAAATTTGTATGCTTTTTAATACAAATCTTTATTATCTCCTTCAAAATAGGCTCTTTTTGAGTCAATACAAGCATTCCAATAAATGCTAAATTCAATTTTCCATACACTTGTTATACGCCTCGGCCTTTAGTAATGGCCTTTAGTAATTTCAGTGAATTTTTTTTCGATGTCCTCAATCGACTCATGACGCGTTTCCTGGAGCGGATATTTAAGTTTCGAAAACAGAAAAAAGTCACAGTTTGCAAAATCTGATGAATACGGTGGTTGTGCGATGACTTTTGTTTCATGTTTGGCCAAAAACTCCGTCACAATCAAAGTGGAATGTGAAAAAAATGCAACAAATTTAGGTCTTTTGGTACGAGTCTAGCGGCGAGGCGTTTCATACCCAAAACATCAATCAAAATGTGTTGAGATGATCCATAAGAGATGTTGAGTATCACTGCTATCTTTCCAATGCCAACACGACGATTTTCAAGCACAATTTCCATCACTTTTTCGATGTTTTTGTAGTTAACAGAGCTGGATGGACGATTTCTACGATTTCACGACCCTCACTGAATGCTTTATGCCACTCAAATGCTTGCGTTCTTGATAAAGTAGAGTCCTCAAAACACTTTTGTAACATTTTGAATGATTCCGTTGTCCATGTTAAAAATCGCCATACAAACTTTTCGCGTCGTAAACAAGCAGCTGTCAAACAGAGACTAATTATCGCATCCCGCTCAAACTTGGCATGCATGTCAATGACAGTGACAGCCAACTTAAGAAGAAGAACCGATTCGGTTTACCTGTTCGGTTTAAATCCACCAGTCCAAAATTGTTAATATTGATTGTTAATGTCTGGGAGCGAAACAGGCGAGTCTAAAAATTTGTTTCGAGTTTCTATCTTTTATAGCCTCCGAGATTTTGTTGTTCAAACATATGAAGGACTGATGGACATGGCTAAATCGACTCAGCTTTTGATGCTGATCAAGATTATATGTACTTTATAAGGTCTGCCACACCACCTGTTCTGTTTGTTAATTACATTTTTCCAAACTTAGTATACCCTCGGCCCTTCAGGGCTGGGGCCCTCAGGACAACGGCCATCAGTCACAGGTGGGGGCCGCTTACATTTTATTATATTTTCATTTATTACATTTTTTTTTTCTTTTTTACTGATTTTATAGATAGCTCGGTCCCATGAATTTGTTCCAAGCAAAAAACAATGGTTTCGAAAAATCGCTGGCGATATGGCATGCCAACTTTCAAAATCGCTGAGCTACGAGACTGCATCACATGGGTATTTAAGAAGAACATGAGCGATATAACTTAATGCTTAATACGTTCAAAAGGGAATCTGCTGCCAGTTTTTATTTGGCTATAAATATTTAATTTTCTGTAGTTACAAAATTTAATATAAAGAACGACATTTTTATCGAAGTAATCATACAAAATTCGGTGTAACAAAAAATTAGAAAGAGATGCAGTCCATTTAAATAAATAAGCTTAAGCCTCCTCGTAGATATAGATGGCTTTTAGAACAAAATTCTTGATCGTTTCCATCCTCTTGCAGCTTATTGATTGTTACAGAATAAGCAGGAATTCGTTTTCGATTCGATCACGTAATGTATTAGTCTTCAAACAAAAGGAGGGGGTAGTACCGCAGGGTGTGCTAGTAACATAGCCGCGGAAAAATACCGTACACTGCATTTTTTATATTTGTAATTTTCCCGGCAATTTTCATGAAAATGGAAAACGATAGCTTGGTCCTGGGAATTATCATGAAAATAGGTGAAACTGTAGATTCGTCCGAAAACGGGTCATTTTATGTTTTTTCGTAAAAACGGCGACAGGCAAACAAAAACAGAACATGTTCCCGGGAACCTTGACGTCTAGTCACCCTAAATATTATTATTTTTTTCATTTTAATAATTTTTCCATTGTAGTAACGGTAATTTATGTGCCATATATGTTTGTCTCTTTCCCTCACCTAACCATAAAAAAAATACTAGTATAGCAGGTATTTCAAGGTATACCAAGGTATTCCAATGTGACAAACAAAAACAAACATGCGGCAAAAACAGCTGTGCCCGGTGTATTGTGATTGGCAAACTCATAGAGATGCATTAATGTTTCAGACGTGACACATGCTTACAAAAATGGCTCTTAAGTTTATAGGTAAATGTTACTTAAATTCTTTTAGTAAAAATAAAACTAAAAACAATTATGTTCAGATATTGGAGCAAATTTAACGGATCCAATGTTTCGTGGTCTTTATCGCGGCGCACAGAAGCACCAGGATGATTTCAATTTGGTGTTGGAGCGCGCTTGGAAACAGGGATTGCAAAAGATGATTATAACTGTTGGAAGATTAAATGAAGCAGAAGAGGCTTTACACATGGCGAAGCAAGATGGTGAAATCCAGTTATAATATTATCAAAATAAAAAGCATTCAAATTTTTTTTCTCTACAGAGCGACTATATGTAACAATGGGCTGCCATCCAACACGTTGCGGTGAGTTTTTGAAAAATCCAGAGGCATACTATGCTGGGTTACGTGCTAAAATAACTGAGAACCCTGAGAAAGTGGTTGCCATTGGCGAGTGCGGACTAGACTATGATCGTTTACATTTCTGTGAGACAGAGACACAGAAAATGTACTTCGAGAAGCAGCTCAGTCTAGCTTCAGAGTTCCGTTTGCCACTTTTTCTACATTGTCGCAATGCATTTGACGATTTTATGGACATATTGGAACGTAATCGAGACAAGATCACTGAGTGCGGTGGTGGCGTAGTGCACAGCTTTACAGGCACACAGCAGGAGGCTGAAAAAGTGCTCGCATTTGATGGGCTCTACTTTAGTCTCAATGGCTGTTCACTTAAGACGGCAGAAAACCTGGCAGTAATTAAGAATTTACCAATCGAACGAATAATGCTGGAAACAGATTGCCCCTGGTGCAGCATAAGACCCTCACATGCCAGTTACAAACATGTAGCATCAAAATTTCCCACAGTCAAAAACAAAGATAAATGGACACCAGAATCGTTGATCGATAACCGCTGTGAACCTTGTCAGATTAGGTTTGTAAAGAATTTACTTAACTATTTTATAGTAGAGGTTAACTATTAAATTTTATCTTCCCCACAGCCAAGTGCTTGAAGTAGTTGCCGGCGTAAAGGGACAATCAGCAGAAAAGTTAGCTGATATCTTTTATCAGAATACACTCGATTTGTTCTTTAGTAAAAAAGCAAAATAAATTCAACCATGTTTATTTTCACATTGTATGCGTTTAATTTTATTGTTGTTTCATTATTGTTAGTTGCAAAACAATCAAAATTATACAAAAAGTCTGCATAAAACACACCATTTTTTTTTTTTTTTGTATATAAGTAAATAGTATATAGATTAGATTTTTTTTTTCTTTTTAACACACATACAGATTTGTATACTAATACCGTACATAATAGGTTATCAATCAATGCATATAGAAAATCTCATTAAGACGCCTGTTCTGTAGTGACGATGCATCAGTTCACAATTCTCATTTATGTAATTTTCACTTGTGTATTGTATAATGAATTAAACGCATATTTATATACTTATAGAAATGCATATGTACCGTTAGAAGACATACGTATGTGTTGCTATAAATTGCTGACTATATATAATTCTAATCGTTTTAAAGTGTAGTTATTGCCCTTTTTGTTTTCTAATTTATCTTTTTTGTTGGATTACAATATGAAGCCTTACAAAGCGTTATCTAAACATTTTATATATATATACAAAATATATATGTTTGTATATAGGTAGATTTAAATTTGGAATAACTATTGTTAGTTGGTTAACTATGAGTATGTATACACTATATATGGATGCGATTAGAGTCTTTAGGCTATATTTAGATATAAAAACTGACAAGATGAAATAATTTTTATTTAAAAGTTGCAGTTTTATTCGAGAACAAATTTGTTCAGTTTTATCGCAAAGTAAATTTAAAAACTTTAAAATGTTTCAACTGTTTGAAACGATATGAATTTTATTGATATTTGTTTAGGGTATCTAGGTATTACTAAACATTGGGAAATTCTATTTGATTTTCAGCATAAAAATTTGTTTGTAATTACTTCTTTTTTTTCTGTTTGTTTTTTTAATCAGTTCAATCGACATGTATATATGTATGTATTTTATTTGCATTGATATGAATTTAACATTAATTTTTCTGTCATTTTGTTAGACATAATATGACTCTGTTTTGAGTTACATAAAAGATATTCCATTAGCTTAAAATCGAACTTTGATTTTCCTTTGTTTCACTTATTATTAAACATTTATTAAAAATTTGCAAAATGCGTATTGAAAATAGATCAAAAGTCAAGAGTCTTGATATTATTATAGTGTTGTCGGCTCTGGCCGGCTACACCAATTGACTTGTTCATAATTTTTAGTATTCAAAACCAAACAAAATAAAAAAGAAACTAAAACTTTATTCACTTTTATTTCATTTTATTAAATACTTTAAATAATAATTAGAATATAGTATATATATATAAATATGTACACAATATGCAAATAGAATATTTCAAAAGTTTAAATCAATAGAAAGCGTGCAAAAACAATAAATTACAGAGAATGTAGGCTACAGTTAAATAAATTCGAGTTTGCAAATTCAAAACACAATATGAGTTTGGAGGAAATAACCTTTGAAACGTCATATAGATACGCTCATTTAGCTTGTATTTTATTTATCGTATTTACTTCTTTATGTGCTCAAAATTATTGATATTTTTAAATTAATAATTTATTAAATTATTGGTTAACAAAATACACAGTATACTTATAACTGATTACTTAAATATTAAAACCATTATTATACTTATGAATATGTATATGTACGTTTTTTTTCTTTTTTTTAGTTTTTACTTTTCGAGTTTTCAATTTTTAGTTTCAAACTAAATTTATTCGTTTATTTTTTTTTCAAAATTCAATAATATTGATGGGTGCTTTTGTTTTTTACTTTCAAAATTAGTTTAATATATTTTTGGCGCACTGCGGTCGTTTATTTTCTGATTGCGTTTAAGCGTAGCGCCTCGTTTAATTTGATCCATCAAGGACTCGTGACAAAGACGGGGATCGGGCTGTAAGAAAATATATTATTAATAAAAATTTTGACTTTTTCTTATCGTGTATTAATAAAAAAGTAACATATTAAAATGTAGAATATCTGCTAAAGCTTTATTATGTAGTATATTATCGTATATGTAAAAAATGTACGTAGCCCGCTTCGTATATTATTGCGGTTAGATTATTTATTTAGTGCATGGCTTATGAGCGTTTTGTTAAATTTTTTTATTTTTTTTTTTTTATGTAAAAAATCCAAAAACAACACTGAAACTAAGAACAATACCTTAACATTGCTCATCGCTGAGAGCTGATACGGGAAAAGGAGGAGTACGATAACTTGCACTGGGACGCGCAAGATTTTGAGGATTTTGATACATCTATTTTTTATACGCAATAAATGATTTACATATAATTTTTTCGTTTATTGATAGCGAAGAGATTTTTTTTGTTTTGTTTTTTCTTTAAATTGAAAATCTCTTGCTAACGATTTTGACTTGTTTTATACTCACCAAGGCCTTGCTATTGATTAAATTTCGCACTGCAAATGCACGTCCAGACATGCCCTGTTTGGCTAATTTCGCATTGAGATTCTCGAGGAATTCGGCTTTTGTTTTGGCGCGTATACTGCCAGATTTATCGATATTTGTGCTTGTGCCATAATCTGTGTATGGTTCCGATAGACGATATCAGAGATGTGTGCGTATATTTCAGTGTAGATTTTGTATTGCGGAAAAAAAATATAAAAATAAAATTTACAATTTAAGCTTATTAGAATAATGTGCAGTGTTAGAAACACAAGAATTAAAAAAATAATAATAATAATAATAAACAGACGATAAGAGACGCAGCATTATAAAATATATATATATATATATATATATATATATATATATATATATATATATATATATATATATATATATATATATATATATATATATATATATATATATATATATATATATATATATATATATATATATATATATATATATATATATATATATATATATATATATATATATATATATATATATATATATATATATATATATAAACCATTTTTTGTAACAAAAAAAAACTTCAACTTCGGTGTAGCCGAAGTTTTCATACTCTTCACACACGCTTCGAAAGAGTCAGTTTTTATAAGATCTATATTTTACAGAAAATGGATACTTCCTTTTTGATTTTTTATTATTTTTAATTATTGGTAGTACGCAATGTGAGCTTTTCAGATCTATTATGCCCCGACAGTAGTAACTACCTACAACATTTCATCCAGTGCTGCCGCTCTAAAGAAAGTAACCAGGTTCTTTAAGTTTGATGTATACATAGCTCTTGCTATTACTTGGTAACTGCCAAGTTGTTTGAGCCCGGTTCAGTTCAACGCTGAGCAATCTTCTAGGATGTGTTACGGGGTTTCCACATCTTCTAAACAAAATCTAACTTCGAATCCAACATAATTGCTTTTATAGTATGCAACGTCCAATCAGAAAACCAGACATCATTCTCAGAGTGTTCTTCCTGAGCCCGTTGCAGATTTCAGATCTTTCGTTGATATAGAAGCCGAGAAGTAGTTGCCTCTGTCTTCTGATCTCGCAGTTCTCCAAAATCTATTCCAAGCTTTGTTCACTCTGAGTCTTTTTTTTTTTTTTCTTTGTATAATTAAAGGGAGTGGCTGACTTACTGACTCACATCTATGAATTGCATAGATTTCTGTTTAAAAGATATTAGTAAACATGCCTAGCGTTTCGAATTTGCTTGAAGACTCCCGCACCAGTTTATAACTCCTAGTTTAATGTTATAAGTCGAATTTTTAGGCTTCCACTTTCATTTCACACTGAGACCATTTTTATTAAGTTATTCTTCCTTCCTAGGTTGTCACTAGTCACTAGATTTCTTACTCTGTTGCTGAACAAGCCCCAATGTCACTATTATTACTTCCTATCCACAGAATGGAATCAATTTTACAAAATTTACAGACCGAGTGATTGCCCTTGCCGTGATTTATCTTTAATACTGATGAATATTAAACTATCCATACTAAATGTACAATCTATAGTTCAAGTAAAACTCAATTTTTTATTAAAAAGGAGCTTTACGCTAAGTTGGCAAGATCTGGACCAATGTCTGATAATTGAAATGATATATATACCAAATTTGAAATCGCTAAAGCAATAAAAAATTTAGTTTTGCATTCACTTCTACTGGATTATTACGTACGTTCCTACATACAAAAATAAAATATCTGTGTATGACTTCTGACATCTAAACTAATAACACATTTTTCGCAGTACTGTGAAGGGTTTAAAAACAAATGTTAATGCTTTCTTTTTTTTAATTAACTTATAAAAATAAAAATTTGTTCAATTATAGTCAATATATAAGATGAAATATTATATTGCATTAGAATCAAACATAACAATTTATATTTCATTAAGTTGTTATTAAGAAATTTAACTCCTTTTTTATATTACTGTGCAATTCAATGATATGTCAACTGTCAAGGCGAGTAGAAAATAGAGAGATTGTGGATGGTGAGGATATTAAAATGTTTTGGGTATAGACAATGCGTTAAAAAGGTTTTCCCTTTTTTTTAACAAAATGCAGCTTTTCCATTGAACCTCGAAAATATTTATCTTTAAATATAAATACATATGTAGAATATTCATTGCACAGGTTGGGTTGTTCATCGAAGTTTCCAAAAGATTTTTAAACATAATCAAATACAATATATTTAAAAAAAAAAAATAATTTTTATAACATAAGCAACATGCAATTGCCATTTAGAAACGCGTATGCTCAGCACGGCAAAATTTCCACAGCACAAAACAAAGAAAAAAAAATATACAAAAATTAACGAGTAAAAATATTTTGTTGCATTTTGATCCAAAAAAATTTTCCAAAAATCAAAACAGTTTGTCAAAAACAAAACGAAACTCAATCAAAACTTAACGCGCGCTCACTTGAATGATAACCGCCAGCGTTGGCATTCAAACTGTTGTTGTTGCCCGGTGCATAGTAGTGGCCGAGGCCATGGGTGCCACCACTGCTTCCATTGGCACCGCCAGCAACATACTGGGGCGGTTCACGGTAGTATTTTTGCTGCTGGGGAGACTGTTGCTGCTGGGGCTGATGATGATGATGGTGATTTCCACCGCGCGCAGTAGTACCATAGATACTAGCCAAAGACGATGGTGAGGAGCATGTGGGCGACGCTGCTGGCGTCGAGTGGACCGATGATGGTGAGTGATATTTGATGGCAGTCGTTTGTATAAAGGGATTTGTGGCAACGAAAATTTTCTGCTGTACGCTTGAGTGGCGCGATGGAATTGGCGGTTGTCGGTATTGTTGTTGTTGTTGCACTTGTTCTTGACTTTGGTACATATTTTGCTGCTGCTGCTGCTGCTGCTGGGGACTTACAACATTGCGTTGCCTGCCAGGTGCTTGATTATGTGGCAGAGGCATCGGTGGGCGATAATTAATTAAATGCTGCTGCTCTTGTTTTTGTGATTGCTGATTTTGTACGTCTGTGACGATTGGCTGTTGATATTGTTGCTGTTCGTACTTTTGTTGTTGCTGCTGCTGCATAGGCAGTTGTTGTTGTTGCTGATGCTGCTGTAAACGTTGTTGGTGTTGCTGTTGCATTAGATTTTTTGGCATTGTTGCTGTTGCCGAAGCAGCAGCGTATGCAGCTAAATGTGGCGCACCACCAGCAATGATGTGACCGCTAGCATGTGTTAAGCTTCGTGTTGGAATATTCTTAGGCATAGTCGCTGAAGCACCAGCAGCATATATGGGTGGCGGTGGTGGATCTTCAAGCGGTGGTGGACAAGTGTAATGTTGTTGTTGCTGCTGTTGATGAGTTTGCCGCGAGGCCATTGCCTGTTGCGCAGCTGCTGTATTTTTAGAATACGAATTTGTATAATTGCCGAAATCTTTTGAATTTGCTGTTATTTCTGCGGATGATGCTGCTATTTGTGTTGCTGCATTTTGCGAATGTTGTTGTTCATGTTGTTGCTGCTGCTGCTGCTGTAGCTGCTGCCTTTCGACAGTGGCGGCAGCGGCAGCATGATAATGAGAAGTATTGGATTTGGTGATGGTTGAGGAATTATTGGAAGCAGATGCTGCTGCAGATGTTGTTTTGGATGAAAATGAACTGACTTTAGAGAGTAGCGATGATGTAGATGACGATAGTGGAAAATGTGGTAAAGCATTGAAGTTGTTAGTAGTAGAAACATGAGTTGACTTTGTTGATGATATTGCAGATGATGATGTTGTGCTAAAACTACCGTAAATCTTATTTTGTTGCTGTTTGTTTTCACATTTACCGTCGTAGTGTTGCTGCTGTTGCAATTGCGACATCGGTGGCTGCTGTTGCCCATAGTTACGCATATAGATCGGCTCATGATTTGGTGCATTCGATGCATTTCCATATATGCCCTCAGTAACATTTTGTTGCTGCTGTTGTTGCTTGCTGTTGATTCGTGCATTGAGCTGTGCAATCAAATTCGGATTTGTTTTTGGCTGTGTCGGTGGCAGTTGACTATGGTGGTGCTGTGTATGTCCATTTGGACTAGGACTTGCTGTACGGAAGCTCGTCATGTTGTTAACAACCTTTGGTTGCGCATAAATGCCAGGTGATGCAGTGCGAAAAGACTAAAGTAAAAACAAACAACAAAATAATAATAAGATATGATTAAAAGCCATCAATATAAAACGAAAAAATGTTTCGGTGCGTATTTAGTGCTTATTAATGAGACTTATGTATGTATTGTACATTTGTACATAACTACATGATTAATTGGATTAATGTTTAAAGTTAAGCGCAATTAGTTTTATTAGCTGTTAGTTTGCATGTAAGTCTTTTGCGCAATCCAATCCGTGTTGTTGGCGACGGCGGCTTTAGTTAGTTGTAGTTAGTTTATAAGACATACGCAGTAAACGCAGGATGAGATCTACAACTTACAGCTGAATTACTATTATATAGAGTAGCATCTGCAGGATTTTCTTTCATTTGAGCCTGCTGTTGATTGATATGATTTAGTTGCTGCTGATGATGATGAGGCAGCTGCTGTTGCTGTTGCTGCTGGTTGTACAGCATGGAACGTTGCTGATAGTTGGTATTAGGTTGAGGCAAAGGGGGTGGTATACCGGCGCGCTCTACGAGTAGCGGACCGGTTGTATTTTGATCTTTTTGTTGCATTTGCTGACCATTAGTAAGCTTATGCGGAGCAGCAGCATAATTATTGATTAACGTTTGCATTTGATAGGCGTTGACTTCATCATAGGTATTATAGTAAGCTTCATAATCAGATTCATTATTCTGCGTTGAATATGTTTGCTGCTGTGACAGGGCGGGTATATAGGCGTGAGCATTTTTATTGTTTTTGTATATTTTAATGGATTAGGTTATAGGTGGGAGTAACATGTAAGTGTGAATAGAAAAGAAATAAGTATATAGGTATAAAAAAAGAAAATATTAAAAAAAACAGGAAAAATAAAGAAAAATATTAAAGTTTTGACAGCCATAAGGTTAAAACCCATAATTGTAGTCCAACTGTAGATGGGGCAACACACTATGTGGCATCCAATGATTGCTTGGTTCTTTGATGATATGATATCACAAGCTAGCTATGCATCCACACTACTCAGCGCTCACCTGCAATAACATTTGCTGTGGATGTTGCCCTTGCTGCTGCTGCTGCTGTTGTTGTTGTTGCAGCTGACCTTGTTGCTGTATGCGACGCAGTGCACCTGGAGAGGCTGGCTGATGCCGCATGGCCGCCAAGGCCTTTACCGTTTCAGACACTTTCAGCGATGAGCTCGGCATCGCTGGCGGTGGCGAATTTGGTGTAGACTGTGTCGACCGCATACCATCCAAGAGGAATGGAGGCGGCGGTGGCAAACTTTCGGTGGAATTTGTCATTGAATTTTGTTGTTGTTGTACTAAATTCGACAACGACGGCGACGTTAATGATGATTGTGTATTTGTGTGTTGGTTGTTTTGCTCATGTTGTTGTTGTTGGTGCTAAATTAAATTTATTAAATCAATTCAACGTGAAATAAATAAAAAATACAAGTACATTTTACAAAATAAACAACGAACGGAAAAATTGCAATTGTGTGTTGTAGCCTTCGAAAGCATTTTGTGACTTATTTTAACTTATATATAATATAAATGCACTGAAACTATGAAAACCTACCCCAGCTGTACTATTAGGATTCGGCGTTACCGATGAACTGCGTCTAACTGGCGGTGGTGGTTTTGCGGTATTGACTGAGGAACGACGAGCGATGCGCGTAGAACCTCCTGTTGTAGAATTTTAAAGAAATAGTAGTATATTAGTAATTATATTTTAAAATAGAGATGCATATAAAGATCAAATATGTTAAATGTTATGAACAACATTGCGAATATAGTTAAATTCAGTTTTTTTTTTTACAGAGGTAACTGTTAGTCGCACACAAACACAGCACACCATAATACCAGATAGAGTATGTTTATTTAAAGGAGTATGTTAAACATGTTTCAATAAATCGATTAAGTATTTTATGTCGTGGCATTAAAGCGTTGACCTTTAAATGCATGAAATACGATATATGTACGTATTAATCTTTTTGTTCTAAATCAGTTTATATATTTAGATACATATGTCTATTTATCTTTCTCCACCAGTTATAATTGTTCTATTATTTGAAGTTAGTTCATATATGTACGTTTAGTTTGAGTATTGTTCGTGATATTATGATTGACAATTAAAAATTAAAACAACATAAAAGGAGTTGAAGGCTAATTGAGATCACACCACGAAGAGAACAACCAACATACAAAATTGTTAAACACATTAGAAGCTTTTGAAGTTTGAAGCAGCTGCGAAGAATATTGAAAAGCAAATATTTTAAAAAGCAAAAATGAGAATGAAAAAGTTTAAATAAAAACTTAAAGCACCAAACATTCGAATTCTGTTAATAGATAGTTGATTCAAAACTAAATGGCATGGTAATCTTTATAAAAACGTATTGCTTAGTTCAATGCTGCTATTTAAAGGCGAGCGGGCAAATATGAAAATATCTTAATATGTACTTAAAGTTATACTCCTCAAACGTATCGCGTCGCGAATTTTGTAAATCACTCAGATAAAACTTGTATCTATGTTGAGCTAACCAGCTAAAAGACTTAATAGTTTCGATGCTTGTGAAGAGTACTAAAGCATTGGTTCTACCGTAGAATTAACGTTTTCTATTTCTGTTTTATAAAAAATTACCACGTCATTTAATTTTAATTCTACATGAACTTTTCATGTGTTAAATCGAGTTTCAGTAGATGTGAGACAACTAAATACCAAAGCGAAATATATTTGGTCGTTTAAAATAAGCATAAATAAAGAAATAAACCAAAAGTATTGAACCCAAAAGCAAGAATATGAACAAAAATCAAATGATGAACGAAAACGAACCAGACAACGAAGCCGGTCTCGGCGTGATGATCGGCTTGGACGCCAGCGAGACCGTGCCACTGCTAGTGGCAGTAGTAGCTGCATTGGAACTAGAGCACACAGTATATGAAGTGGATGAAGCAGACACAGGAGCAGGAGCAAATAAGGAGTTGGAGCACCCAACATGCGGCGGCGACGACGTTGACGCTGGTGCATGAACAAGCGTATGCGCAGGCATTAATAATGATGCTGGTGCTGGACATGATGTTGATGTATGTGGAATTGGAATGATGACTTGAGGTAATAATGCATTTGATGAATTTGATTTTGAGTTAAATGCTGCTGATGTTGTTGTTGTTGTGTTTTTACTGACATATTGAACATTATTTTCGTTTGAATGATTTAGATAATGTTGTTGGTGATGATGTGTTGCTGGCGAAATTGTTTTAGATGCACAGGTAAATAATGCAGCAGGCAATAATGGAATTGTTGACAATGATGTTGCTGATGTTGAGGGCGCGGATGCAATTACGTTATGTTTATTAGTGACATTACAGTTTATTTGGGGCGACTGTGGTGAGTGTTGTTGTTGAGGTTGCTGTTGTAGCTGGTTGCTGTTTAGTAGCGTTTGTTGTTGTTGTAGTTGTTGAACTTGTTGCTGGTTACATTGTGATTGATCTCGTTGTTCTCGTTCCTGTTGTAATAATTTTTGTTTTTGTTTGCGTATTTTTGCATCTAAATCGGCCTTAAAATCTGCTTTTCTAGCCACTACCGGTTTATCTAATGTCGGTGGTGGAGTTGGTAATTGGTGTTGTCTTTGTTGTTGATTGCTATTTGGTGTGTGCAACTTCTGCATTTCAATGCCATTACCATTGAAAATGCTCAAACTTGGTTTGGGCGGTAACTTTCGACGCATTGATGCAGCATCAACAGCTTGTGTTTGCAGTTTTGGTGTCACTGCTGGCTTTTTTTGTTGAACTGGCGCATTCGCACCCAACGAGCTAACCCTAACAACTTCCGTACCTTTATCATGCTGTCGACTTGACGCATGTCCTAGCAACTGCAATTGTTGTTCGCTCGATGCACGAAATGAGGAGAGTCGCTGTTTTGCGGGCGCTACCGTTGCTGTTACTTGCGGCCTTTGGCCCCTGTTGCTGTGAGGCGCATCCGGAGACTCTGGCGAGCCGATGAGATTGGCGGGCAGCTGTTGCAGTTCGCGCATTTCATGCATTTGCAACTGTTGTGGATCCTTTGTGCGCAGCACAACAATCTCAGAGTTTTGCTTCACATAATCGATATCGGGCGTCATCGGAATTTGATGATCATAGATGACAACAACAGCACTACCGCTGTCGCTACACGTGTCCACATAGGCGTGTCGAGGCATGCATAGACTGTCTGATGCCAGTGATATACTATCGGCGGCGGCGGACAGCAGCGAACGACTGTCTCCGATCGAATCGTCCATTCTCGCTGAAAGTGAACCCGTTAATGTTGTCATTGTCGTTGTTATTGCTGCTGTTGTTGCCGCTGCTGCAGTTGCGTTTGAAACGAAATGCGCGAATGTCGGATTTTCGTAACCGCCACTACCGCTACAGCTGCCAGCGCCCCCAACAATACCGCCAGTTAGCGAACTCGTTTCACTCACATAGCAACGACTCAGCTCGGAATCGCTCGCGTAATTGCTGCCGCAATGCTGCGTACTGCGCGATTGGTGGTGTCGTAGATTTTCATCTATAGCGACGATTTCGTCAGATGTGGTGTCGGATATATCGGTGCCACAGCCGCTTGAATTAGTTTGATTGCTGCTTGTCGTACAATAGTTTTGTGCTTGCTGTTGTTGTTCCTCCAACTGCTCGACATTGAACTCGTCCACAACATTTCGGCCGATATTCATTGGATATAGATCAGCATTTAGCGTAGGGTCGCCGGAACCAATGCTATTACTGTTGTTATTGTTGTTACTGCGTGCTGTTCCGGTGCCAGTGTTGCTGCTGTTGTCATTGTTGTTATTGCAGCTTGTATTCTGCTGTTTACTCGCATCAATTTCACGTTGAAATGAGTCTAATTCGCCAATTAAATTATTTAATGCTTGTATCGAATCTTCAAAAGACTTATCTAAATATTTTTTTTTTTTTTTGGTTGTATTGATGTGATATTTGTAGTTTTTGTGAAGGTGGTGCATTTGATTATAGTTTTTGTTTTTTGTTTTTTTTTTTCGTATATACATGTGAAACAAGGAAACGCAATTTTAAGTAAATGTCGAAATCGAAAATAGTTTAGAAAACATTTTCGGAAACATATTTGTGTATTTTACATAGCGTTGTTGTTGATGTTGTTGGTTTCAGATAGATTGTGTTTTTTTTTTTTTTTTGGTGTGTGCATATTTTATGTGAAAGTATTTCGTGGAGGAAGTCACAATAAAACAAACAAAAAAAAAAAAAAAGGCGGAAAAGAGGGAAAGAAACAAAAAACAAAGAAAAATTGTTAATTTATTGGATTGAAAATAAGTTTTGTATATATTTCTTTTTTTTTTATAAAAATACTAAAGAAACTTTTTCAAGTATAATTTTGAAAAGGTGTCCGCATAATAATACACGTATCAAAATGATAGAACAATAGGTACATATGTATGTATGTAATTTGAAGGAACGTGAAGTGAGTGCTTTTGAAACGCCGACGATATCTATTTATTAGATAGATAAAAGTAATTACAAAATATGTTTCCACTTACCGACATCTTGCTGTTCTGCCGCTGCAATCTGTGGCGCTCGATGCTCATCGGAACGTCTGTGTGGAACGCCGTGTGTTCCATATATACTACCAGCATCAACAATTGGCGTGCGTGCCGTTACACTAGGCGGCAGAGGCATCGAAGTCGCTGCTGCCGCTTGTTTTTCAAACATGGAAGCTTTCTGCAATACTGAAGCGCGAGAACGCTCGTCATTCTCGACAATCGTTGGTGAATCTGTATCAATAACGGTAGCATTATTTTGAGCATAATTCGGTTGCTCGTCAGTGTACAGCGGTGCATCGTTAGTAGAATTGGTGGTGGTTGTGATGGTAGTGTTGTTGCTGCTGGGGAGTATTGCCATTGCTGCTGATGACTCGCTTTGCTCTGTAATTTTCAAGACATCACTAGCTGTTGACGGCGTGCCACCGCTATGTGACAACGTCGGTGAATTAACATTGTAGACAAAGCCCATGCCGGTTATGCCACTAGCAATGCTCGCACCGCTCGGTGTGCCTGCTGCAGTGGACGTTGGTGAATTGGTTAATAGTGGCGAGTAGTGATTCTGTGGTGTCGAGCTGCCGCTGGACGTGGTTGGCGTTTGTCCAATAAGCGGTGTGGCAAAGGCCGAGTGCAATGATGCTGCATTCGAAGACACCGAAGTTGAGGATATGGAATGGGAGCGTGTTGTGTGTTGGTTGTGTTGTTGTTGTTGCTGTTGCAGTGATGGTGTATTAGCGGATGCAATCGAATCATTTGAGTGTTGTGACGATATCGAATCTATGGATGTTTGTTGTTGCAGCGATGATGGTTTCGCTGTTTGCTGTTGTTGTTGCTGGTTAGTAATTTTCAAAGCTGCCATATTGGCCAACTCAGACATATTAACATAAGTGGGCGGGGATTGCAACGGTTGCTGATGTTGTTGTTGCTGTTGCTGGAGTTGCTGTTGTTGCTGATGGTGTTGTTGATTTTGCTGCTGCTGTGCATGAAGCGCTGATAGCTCTGCGCGTAGTTAATAAGATATTTTTACATTTAGGCAAATTAAATTAAAGCATGCACAGTGTCAAAAGTTGTGTTTTAATTGTTGTGAAGTAGATATGAGAGAGGAGGGAAAATTGCACAAATAATTAATTAGTTAAATATATTGCGAAATTTAGCACAGTATTGACTTTAAAAACAGCGAATGCGTGCACACACACCCAGATATAATGAGACTCACATGTGCCGCAGAACCTACCTTTTGTGATATGAGCCGGTATCGGTGATGGGCACTGACGCTGCAACAAATTACCAGTATTGTTGCGATTATTGCTGTTTGCCGAAAGCGGACGCTCAAGCGAGGAACAACGCTGAAAGGCCAAAATTAACGTTTTAGTAAATAATGATTGTAGTCGATTTGAAACGCAACGTCTTATATTTTACTCTTTCTTGATAGATAACGCGGGATTTAAAAATCGTTATAATTACTTTTTACAAGCTTATGCTAAAGTTGGAAATCTATATACATAAGACATGCAGATGAGTGCTGTCCTACTGCACTAATGAGCCGGGAACTTTTTGGGTAGGCAATAGATGACTGTATAAATTGTGTAAACTCAAAATGCCTAAACTTACCACACGCGCAGGTTTCTTTCGGTTAAGTCATTCGAAAATTGTTTTACAATAAAAGAATATGAATCCTCAATAAGACTCTTCGTACATTTCTCAATATTTAACAATTTCTTTTCAAAGAAATTGAAATCAATACTTACAACTGGCAATGGTGGACGACTTAGTACACCCGCTGGTGATTTCTGTGTAACCGGCGTATTTTGACCAGAAGTGTTGGCAGCAGCAGCACTAACCAGATTACCACCATTCATATTACCACTGCTACCGCCTTCGTGTATAGTTTCTGGATTTTGGAACGTATATACCGTGAGTGGTGGACGCTGATGACCTTTTTCGTAGGCCGTTGAAATTGTATGCGGACGATCGGCAGTGGGCGGCAAAGTGTCGACAACATCTTGGGAATGTGGTGGCCAAGTTGATACAGCGTGAGTTTGACTCGTAGCAGTCGAAGCCTGCGGCGAAATAGGCACGAAGTTCATTAGTATATTGAATAGGCAGTTTGTTAAAGCGAAAAATAAAAGCTTTGGAAATGAAATTAATAAAAGAGGAAAATTATAAACCTGTGTGGTTAGCGCTGGCGATGAGCAAAAGCCACTATCACTCGATTCACCAGGTTTCAAGCGTATTGCAGGCGTAACAAACTAAAAACAAAACAAAAATTATATATAAATTAAAATAAATCAAACAAAAACAAGACAAGCAAACTAAAAGCACCGAACAGTAATAGTTAAATAAATATGAACATTTTTAAATTATTTTCTCCACATTCCACGCACCTGTGAGAGCGTACGTTGATAATGATGATGCCCCGGTGAATTACTGGAGCCACTACTGTTCATGGAACTAATCGAGCACACGGAACTCTTACGGGAACCCAAAGAGTTGGAACAACCGCCACCTTGTGAGCCCGAGCCGGCACCCGGCGACTCAGGATATAGTGACATTGTAGCCTTTGCATCATGAATCAATTCCTCGGATGCCTGCGGTAGTACATTTGGATCCTTAGTAACTATAGCAATTGACTCCATTGCCTCCTGTGTGTGGTGGAAAATATTAGTATAAATAAAATATGTGCGCACATGAAGAACAAATCTAACCTGTAAATGCCCCAACTCGGACATAACTTCACACTCTTCCTTCACCACCGGCTGCAGCATGTGCACAAATGTGCAATAGCGCAAACGTTCCTCAATCATAGCCGAGCGCAGAGATTTTTTCTCGACTTCCTCAAGTTCTGCGCGACGCAAGGTGACATCCTGCATGTGTGAGTCCATCAACGACTGTATACTATCCGTCTGTCCCTTACGCGCCTTCTTTTGTAGACGCAACGTGTCGCTGGACCGTTTCTTGAGCTCCGTGCGGCAACGCTTATATTCTTTGGCATGATCTTTGTCAATAGTGGCCACTGTGCGTTTCCAGTCTTCTATTTTTTCCTGTACAAACAACAACAAACAATAGAAAATGTAAACTTGATTGTAACAAAATTAAATATATTGCTCACTTACCTGCAATGGTTGCACAAGACAATCCATAATTGCAGCAGTAAATGTCTTGAGGCGTGTCTCGACTGCCTTGTGTCGCAGACAGACTCTAGTCAGTGCTGTGCCAATTTCCTTCGATGCACCTGCAGAATAGATATAGAAAAGTTATTAAACATAATTTAACATGATTTTTGGCAATAAAAGAAGCATTCTGCGCAGAAAGCGTGCAAGAGCAATTGATGCTGCGCCTGCTTTTATACCGGAAATATGCATTCAAGCGTACCCGGTACATTGCCAATGGAAATGTAATGGCAACAAAGACAACAACAACAAACGAACATTGCTGTTTGTAACATTTCAAATTGCATGCCATCTTGTCTGGTCTGGTACGGTTGCATATTCCTTTTTTTTTTTTTTTTTTTGAGCGCAATGTTGCATGCAACACGATTTTATGCCATTCTGCCAGATACTGACATAGTACGGCCAACTACCACTACCAATGCTTTCGTGTGTGCCCAATATGACATTGCCAGCACAATAATTGCCTATGTACGACGAGTACGACTCTGTCTGCCTGTGTGTATTTGCAAAAAGAAAATAAATATTGCTTTTTGGGTCGTTTGTCGTCTATCACGGAAATTTGATTATGCGAGACAAATGAGTTGAATGAAGTGCTTATATGCAGATATACACTCACACGCACAGACATTATAGTATCTAATATCATGCGCCATAGTTGATTATCATGCTAATACTAACTGACTTTTATCGGATATGTAATTAATTAGTAATGCTCATCACGTAAAATGTAATTATCATGGTATTTAGTTATTAAATATGCATGCGTGTAGCATCACAAGCTAGATGTATATAATCCTATAGTGCTATTAAAACTGTATGTGACTACTCGTATGATAAGCCAAATTAGTTTATTGATTTTTTGCCACTTGGCCAACAAAACTAGATATTTATCGAAGAACAGCAGTGACTGTTTCTTTTACAAACACATACGGGTATATCCATGAAAATTACACACACAACCATTAAGGCGTTATTGAATGTTTTAACACATTTCAGTCATAATTAAATTTCCAAACTAGAATGTGCAAAACAGAACATGTTAGCGTAACGATGCCGTGTAAGGGCGGCAGCAACCCAGCTCAGCTCATTGGAAGCCACGTGCGTGCTTATTAAATTACACATAAACCCTTAAAATGTAGATGGAAATGCACCCCCAATAAGATCAATCTACAGCAAATGTTCGTAATTGTGTAACTGAGAGCACCAAAACTTTTTTAAGGCGTATATACGATTACGTTCAAAAGACGAGAAACAGGACAACTGCCACTTGTCCTTTGTATGTGTCTGTCGTGAAACATGGTCTTAGTAACCATTAAAAAACAATGAAACCATTTAGTAAGTGCAAGGTGGAATTTTTTTGCATTCTAGGCTGTGAACAATGATTCTTAAATAACATAACATGAAAAAAACTAGCTAAATATAAGGTATTGCTTCAAGTTATGTTCTGCAAAGACATCAATCTGCAAAATAAACAAGAAAAAACGTTAACTTCGGTTGATCCGAAGCTCTAATATCATTCACACGAATTTTTAAATAGTATTGTAAAACATAAAAGTGGGGGTTTAAATAGGGGCTACCCCAAAAATTGGGCGGTACACGCCCCCTAGTAGGTGTGTATGAAGCGATGTAGTAGATGTATAAGCTGGCGCCTTGTCGAGTGTCTAGTTGATATTGACGTTTTCCAAGCAAAAGTAAAAAAGTGAGATGTAGGTTTATATGGGACTACCACAAAAAGTGGGCGGGGTATGCGCATTTGTATATGTATATGAAGCGATTGTCCACTAAAACCCACAAAATCGAATTTCAAGCTAATATTGATTTAAATTAAGAATTTTTTTCATTTAAAACACAAAATTGCACTGTGGGTTGTAATGGAGGCTACCCCAAAAAGTGGGCGGGACACGTCCTTTAGTCTATGTATGTTAAGCGGTTGACCATAAAAATGCACCACATTGCATTTCAACCAAATATTGACTTTATTAGAGAAGCTATCATACAAAAAGTCAAAACTGGGCAGTAGATTTGTATGGGGACTATCCCAAACAGTGGGCGGGTCCCACCTATTAATATATGTGTCAAGCAGCCATCCACTAAGTCACCATATCAATTATTAAGTTGATATTGAGTACAATAAAAAAGTTTTACATACAAAAAGTCAAAAGTGGGCGGTGGGTTTGTATGAGGGCTACTCCAAAAAGTGGGCGTGGCGGGTCAATCTTGATACTCTATTAAACTGCAATAAAAAGAAATGTATGTGCAAAATTTCAACTGGATAGCATAAAAATTGGTCGACAAAAAAAGCGCAACAACATATATATAAATGGGTTGTGACCACTTTTTTAAGGGGTAACTTCCCCCATTTTTTGGGATTTTGCATTCAAAATCAATTTAAAATTTTATACGTTGGTTCTTTGCGGACGGACGCTTCACATAATTATCAAGGAGTCTATCCTGCCCATTTCTAGGGGAGAGACATATCTATATCAACTCGCCTTCCGTTATTGATCAAGAATATATACACTTTAATTGGTCTGCCACGCCTCCTTCTGTCCGTTACACACTTTAACATAAACATAATATACCCTGGTGAAAAGTGAATATTGTATATCGACGTTTAAAATGCACAAAACCACCATTAAATAAAATATTATGGGTATTCTTCTAAACTAGTAACTGCCTCAAAAACCATGTAAACTCGTGAATGTACGAGCCTCGGGAAAGAAAATAACGTAACATTACTCGGATTATTCAGTGTCGCCTTTCACATAAGGAAAAAAACTATTTAAATATCTGTTTTGAATTCAATCTCAATGCTACGTAGACCCTTATATCTGCTAGCATCCGATTTCTTTCACGTGTGTAGAAAGTTAAATACTTTTTTGATATTTTCTTGTGTTTTTTATATACAATCCTCTCTAGAAAATGACATTATAACGTAACTCTTCCAGCAACACATTGTGGCTTCCCGTAGAAAAACTACAACAGCAAGAGTAACCAGAGCTGAGCTATGTGTCGGACTGAAACAATTAGAACTTAAGGCATTCAAATTCGCAAAACTTTATTACACCATAAAGCACAAGTGCACCTACAATACAATAGTTTCCTACAACATTTAAGCCAGAGATACTCGATTTTGAAATTAAGAAACTGAAAGCTCGGCTATTCCAAAGACAATATTTTCACTATTTATTTATTTATATGTTGCATTCAATTGCCTATTTCTATTTTCATCATTTCTAGACTGCAAATAAAAAATAGCTTTCAAAATGTATCTCAACGAAATGTCAGCAACAAGTGCCAAATGAATAAAACGATAAAGTTGCGAGTCATTTAAGTATTTAATTTTTGCATACACAGAGTGGCAAAAAAAAAAGAAATAAATTAACGAACAAATGGACGCTCATACATATACACATAAAGAGCTACTGAGAACCCAGCCATAGATACAACTTTTTGCGATTGCATAATTAAGTTTAGAATACATTTCCTCCGGCGGCAAAAAGAAAAGCCAATAAACAAAAATAAAAGCAAAGTATGTGAAAGAAAACGCAAAAAAGAAAATAAGTAAAATAAAAAGCTAAATGTAAAATCAGATCGATGACCGCAGTTGACTTAGTTACGTATCGCTACTTGCAAGCTACTTGCCTCCGGCACGTCTATGCGTCCCACTTCATTACATACACAAAGCTTTGTGTTGTTGCTTATTCTAAGCATGCAAGTATCTATGAATTCTATGCTCTATGTTTGCATTAGATTCACACACAACAACATTGTGGACGGTCGTTCAGTCGGAAGCGTTTCGAGTGCAACGTGTTGAACTTACCTCTTGAATTTGTTGCTGCGTCTGCAATTTTTTGGAACGCATCCAAGTATGCGGCAATCGCTTGAATGGCAGCGCTGCAAAGAAAATAAAACAAATATTTAATTTATTGCCAATTCTATTATAAACCTTTAGTTATTATAGCTACAAAACTACTCGAAGTTACTACTTCTTAAGTCTACTTAATTTCTACTTAAGCCAAAATTATGAGTTAATCCAAGCTTCTCTTCTTTTAAAATTTCTGGTATAGCTTAAAAAGTTGTTATATTCTACATCAAATTGAAAAGTATCGCATAAATAATAAAGAATATCTTGTTCGTCATGGACTTGACAGCTCTTAAGTCTCACTTTAATGCGCTACATGACGCCAAGTGCTGTTAGGTTGATGGAATATGTAAATTACATTTAAGTTTTCCTCGCTGAAGAGTTCAACAATGCGTATACGTGTCAAGTTAAAGCAAAAAACGCTAACGCTTTCAATTAGCACTTTTACCAACTAATTTTTTTTTTAAGTTTTAATGGAATTTGCATTGAAATCGCATGAAATTTTAAATAATTTTCAAAATGATTAATGCAAAATATATGCACAGACAGACAGAGCGCGTCAAGCACATGATACACATTTATATCTTTTTGGTTATTTTTTTTTTTTTGCTTTTGGCGTCGTTTGTCTATTTAGGCCAAGACTGCGTAGTATGTACATATATGCAGATATATACATTTCAAATGTATGTCGGATGTACAAAATATCTGAGAAAATAATGTAAGCATTTTCTAGTATTGTATACATGTACATATGTATTTGTGCGCAATATACATTTAGCTATACCAAACACCTCAAGAAACGCCTCTAGTCAACTTAAAAATATATAAGATCTGATTTAAAAGTTTCCAAATATATGTATATACATATTAACATCATATAAATATTTAAAAGTTCTGGCGTAATTAAGCCAAAATTGACCGTCTTCAATTGCATGCAATAAACATCGGTAACTATCCTTTATAACTTTCCAACGGCTAATCTCCAATTATTTGAAGATTTTCAAAGTTACAAAAGCGGAAATTTTGCACATTTACGAACACACCCCGAATGAGAAATGAACCTCAAAATTTTGTTCAGTGAATTGTTTGTGTCCCAGCTGAAATCACCACTTTTGTAATATGTTTTAACAATTTAAACGCTTTGTTCGATGGCTGTTTAACAATCCATTCACGTAAATGTTAGATAATAAACCAAAAATATGATGCTTGGAAATGGATAGCCCTACACATAGTATGCTATATATAGTACTATAAGTGTTAATTGACAAAAAAAATGCTTTCCTTGCCCAAAAATATTGACAAAATAATTAATCAAAATTGCCATTATATCGATATAATTGCACTATTTTGCTTATTGTGTGCATATTGTGTGCTAAGTAAAAGATAAAATGTTTATAAATTTAGTTGGAAAACTTTTAAGTCACACCATAGATTTGCATTTTTTTTTTTTTAGAAATTGTGGCAAATTGATTGAAAATATTTCGATTACACAAACTACATTACCCAATGTATTTATTTATTCAATTTCGATCTTTTGGAAATCTTCACAAGTAATGGGAAATTGTGCAACTTACCGGAGGCATGTGTGCAGTTTGCCAGTCTTCGCAACGAAATCCTCCCATAATGGTGATGTGTTCTGAAAAGAAAGAAAAACGAAAGAAAGCTGTTTTGTAAAAATCATTTTTGTACAAATTGTAAAAACGTTCAACAATTTACTTGTATATGCATTCGTTTCCCCAACCGTCCCCATCTTTTTTAAATATTCAACCAAGTATTTCTGACTACCAGCTTAAAATAAATTCAAAACAAAAATTAAATACAAAATTTGTATTAGAAAAATACTTATGGAAGGAAGGAAGGAAAAAGGAATTCATTACCCTCCAAACTATTCTGGTAAATTGTTAACAATTTTTAAAAAATTTTATTTGCTGCAATTTATTTATAGTTTTGATTACCCTCGCTGCAGTTAGAGAATGCTTTTTTTATTATAATTATATTTTACAATTTCCAAATGTATTTTAGCTGTCTGAAACATTTGAATATGCTGACAGACAAGTGAAAAGTCGGTGACACTGACATCGCACTGACAATTGTTGAGTTTGTGCACAATATGTAATAATGATAAAACACGATAATGATGACGCTGTGCTCAAAATTGAGGTTAGCTAATTTAGAAATTGTGCTTTTTAGCAGTTATTCAACAAGTACAAGAGCCAGAAGTATGTCTTAAAATGAGTCAACTTAAATATTAAGCACGAAGGATGTCATTAAATAGTCTAATACAATATCTTAAAGTATGCAACAATAAACTGAGAAGAAGAAGTAACATTCAACAATAAACCTTACCGTCTATAATACTGAAATAACGACTAAAATAAAAACAGCGTCAACAAACTGAAGCACAGTATTCACATATCAAATGATTAGGGTATAAAAGGGTTTCTATACTTTGCCACCGAAACTGAGTTGAATAAAAAAGCAGTCTCTAATATGGTAATTTTTCATAGGGTTACGGCAATAATAGTATTACAAACCAAAACGAATACAAATGAAAAACGTTCTACATACTTTTTGGCGCACATACAGCATTTTAAAGCACAGATAACACACAATCGCACCCAAAGCAATAAAATATCCTACATAACAGCGTTTGTATTAGTCTCTGTGTGTGAGTGTATATATTACTTGAAGATGATGGCACTCTTGTATAACCACCGGACTATAACATGGTCGACTCAGATTAAATCTGACTAATTATGTTCGTGTCTGGATATCCAAATTGAAAACCTTTTCATTTCTGAATCAGACTATGTTATTTGTACTTTTATGTCATTCCCCATCAATGTTTTTCATAAATCTAATTAAACTTTAGTTAATCTGATCTTTTGTTGTCTGCATATTTCATTAATGGTAAAAAATTAAACCTTAAATAATTTGCACTCAGCCAGCAATTGTGATGCACAATGCATTATTAACCTTTATATAAATTTATTTATGCACAATTGTTCATTTAAGTGTAAAAACCATGACAAGCAAATAAACGAATGAACGCCAACATGAATGAATAAATTGTTGTATAAAAGTGACACTTGAATATGTCAAAGAGTAAGTAAGTAAATATTATAAAAGTATCTTTTATCATTTTACAAATACATGTTCACATGATAGTTTCATTTGAGATACAATGCGGAAAGGCAGACAATCAATCGAAAAAACAATCAATATTCCACTTCCATGTGCAAAAAGAGTTAATTACATTCTTAGGAGTATATGTTATTCTGTATTTTAATTGAAAACGGCTTTCAATTGATATTGACAAAATTATGGAATAAATTGAGCGAATTAAGAGTACAAAGGTAGAAATAATAAACGTAAACTACTTTTTGTTATCAATGTTTAATGAGTTTTAATACAGTTTTAAACTTTTCGTTTTTTTTTCGCTTGATCTGTACTCATACAATGCGGTAGCAATTGCGCGTTGAAAACAATTTTTACACTGACAGATTGCGTGAGATTATTGAACATTTATTAATTGTTGTTCTGATATTTAACGATACTTATTGATAAAGGGTAAAACAATACAACATTTGAATGGTTTGAGAAATACTCGAACAGATTTTAATAGATACTTAACTACTTTTCCCATCATTTACAGCATATCACTTTTCTTAATTTTAGTTTTAAAACTTAACATTATGGTACAAATAGTTTATCAATTTCATTATTTACTGATTTTGCAAGTTTAGAAACGTCAAAGAATAAACGCACAGCGGAATCCTCTACTTCTAGAAAGCTGGTTTTTGTGAAACAGGTTACTTTTGAAAACGCTTACTAAGACGGGGTTTGCAAGGTTATGTATGGGAAAATATTGTTTCATTCGATCGTTTTTAATTTACTCTACACAGCAAATAATTCTATACGTATAATAATTCTATACAAACGGAGAGGTGAAATGATAAAAATGGTGATTTTTTTTTTCAACCGTTTGTCTTCAAACTGTTTTTCTATATTCTACACAATTATTTTGCCTAATTTCATTAACATTACCGGGTTTAAAGATTACGATTATATGGTACATTATTTTTTTTATTCGAGCGTCTTCAAACTCAAACTCAAATTGCATATTGAAATTTTTAATCCGAGCAACGCCGAGTAGTATATCTTTTACTGTATCTATAAGGCTGAATAATAACCTCATAAAATAAATAACGTTGAAGCACTAAATGAATCTTGTTAGAAAAGTATAACTATTGATTATATTTCACTCATTATAGTATTCAGAGCGACTCTCACTTTAATGTTAGCCCCTAGCACGACCACATATGGTTTTCCTTGATTAAAATTTGCAAAAATTGAAAACACATCGAGTTAATTAAAAGTTCTAAATATAAATAGAACATCGAATAGTTTCGAGTTTATGACATCAGCGCAAAGCTTAAATTTCGCATTTAGAATTTATGGTTTAAGGTATTTATAATAATTAGGTGAAAATGTGCCAATACTTAAAACTAAAATGAGAGAATATACAAAAACACGCCTACAAATTTAAGAGTGTGCAGATGCTTCTTTTTGTGCTGAATACTCAAAGTTTATAGCATATAATTTGCCATATACAGAGTGGGAAACTCTCACATAATAATGGCTAATTTTGCACAACTGGCACTTTTTTCTCTATAATTTACAATAGAATCGATGAAACGCATATGCGAATAGTGGCCTGACAAAAAGTGGTATTGAACTTATATGGTAAGTGCCAGAGCAACAACATTAGCGGCAGTCATGAAGCTGGCTAGCTGCCATTATTAGGCTTCGTTTGCTTTCAGTGTCAGCAGAGTGAAGGCATTTGTATGAACAATATACGTACTACTAGATACCATGTATAAGAAAGCCATAAACTCGCAACGAAATAAACCAACTTTTGTTTTTCAACGTATACAACAACACACACAGTTGGCAGAATTTTAAACGTACGCGGAAAAAGATTTGAGCAGTTCAAGCAGCACGTAGTACATAAATGGTCAATAAAAGTGAAAACAAGTTTTTAAACGCAATAAATACAAAAAGAAGCAGCAAAAGATACTTTATATACCGAAATACTCTCATAATATGTAATAAACTGAAATAAGATGAAGTTGATTGCAATGTTGTGCGCAATAAAAAGTCGTATTGACCATTTTCTATATTGTGCACAGCCGGCCAAATTGACCAGAATATACAGCAAGTTGTCCGTCGGATTGGCTGCTACCATATTAGCTACTGAACAATCAGAGATTACACAATAAGTGACATTGAAAATCATTGCGTGATGAAGTCATGTAGCATTAATTAAATTGATATTCAAAAGCAATGCTTTTACACTTCATATTTGCTTTTTTCACATACATAGTATTAAACATACCTATCTGAAGTATAGTTTATATTTTATGCTACTCAAACCTATAACCAAACATTTACCTTTCTATCTATTACAATATCTGTAAAAGAGCAAAAATCAAATGTCACATCGCCAGGAAAAAAAATTATATAAATACCATATAAAAATGTAAAAATCGAATAAGCTCAAATGTCAATATGGCTTAAAAAAATATAATGGAAACAAGAGTGCAAATAATAAAATCGATTCAGGCGCAATGTAAAAAAAATTGCATAAACGGTGACACAGTGGTGAGCTGCGATAAATAAAATTTACATCAAATGCACAAAAAGTGCAAACGAAAATGAAACAAGACAAAAAAAGGTTTAGTTCGGTCGAACCGAAGTTTTAATACTATTCAGCCGAAAGTATAGCAACGAAAAATTAAAAAAAATATTTTTAAAACCTAATAATCAAAACGTATGGGAAAAGTTTGTTGGAGGATGCCACTAAAAGTAAACGGGACGCGCCCATTGATAATTATGTGAACCGTCCGTCTATAACAAACCAACATATGTATCGAATTTTAAGTTTATTGTGCGTGTAATTAAAAAAAAGTTTTTCATATAAAATTCCTAAAGTGGATTTTGTATTTGTATAGGAGTCATCGTATAAATTGTCAGTTGTTATTGACTGCAATAAAAAGTTTTTCAAACAAAAAGGCAAAAGTGGGAGAGTGTATTGTGGAGTTACTCTAAAAAAGTGGACAAGGCATATCAATATGTATACTATTTTTGACTGCAATAAAAATAAGTCTAGTTGACAGGTTACAATTGGATATCTAAAAAATTGATTCCTAAAAACACGCAACAACTATCAGACAGACGGACATGGTTAGAACTACTCGTCTCGACGAGCTGATCAATAATATATTTACTTTATAGAGTCTACGATGACTCCATTAACGCGTTACAAACTTTATAGCAAACTGATAATACCATTTTATGTTTGAATGGAATAAAAATATTTGATAATGTGTAAGATTTAAAAAGCTAAAAGTAGTAGTTGTTGGGTTTGTATGGGGATAACCCTAAAAGTATCATATTAAATTTAGAAGGGTCTTTGCATAAGAAACCACCATATATTGAATATAAATATAAAAACCTATCAGTGTTTGATGGTGCAAATGTCTAAAAATAGTTATGTGCGTGTTGTCGGTGGATATACGTACTCTATAAGTTTAAGGCAACAATAAGCATCTAAATCAGAACTCAGCCAGATATCTGAAACATTTATACACAATACAAATTGCAAAAACATTCAGACTGAAGCACATGTATAGACAAAATCGTCGAGCTTATCAAGAATACATACTTTGTGGGATGCACTCCGACGGCTCCATCAATGCGTTACAAACTTTCACACGAATTGAAACTACCACTATGAGTGAAGGGTATTAAAAGCAAAACAATCAAAGGAGAATTGCAAACGGATATCGAATCGGTTTTATTTCTGTTTTTTTTTTATTTATTTTTTTTTTTTTAAACAAAAACTAAAGCATTAAAAAACATTTTAACATGCATGACATGCAACAGCAGCGGCGAGCATAAGATACAGTCATGAACATGGAAATGGCAACACTTATTATTAAATTGCGAAAAAGCGGTTTTTGTATGTAAATTATCTCAAACAACAAAGAGCGCTGCAGTCGAGTGTGCCTGACTTCAAGATACCCTATACATTGTTTAGGGCTTCCTATATGCACAATATATTATATTATTTAATAGTCAGATCTGGACCACTGTGGTATATTTTAAAACAAAAAAATCTTCATACAAAAATTCAAAAATTTTGTAAAGATTAACGTAAGACGTTTGGTATTTCTAGATTAATTAAGAACAAAAACAAAAAAATTTCATATCCGATCTGGACCAATGGGTTATACTATTTTAATAGGATTTACGTAAGACACAACAAATTTTGCTTTTCGACGCGTCTGCCGATGCTGATCTCACACAAATATATATACTTTATAGGTTCTGCCCCACCTCGTTTTTGCGTGTTACATACATTTGTACAGGGTATAATTAAATTTATATGACTAGAAAAGTATTATTTTACTAGACAAACAGTGCTATCACATTTTGTATGACTACAAAAGTGTTATTTCACTAGACAAATAGTTTTATCACATTTTATAGGTATTCGAAAATAATTTTGACTGACGAATTACCACGACTTAACTCAGGAAGTAAATTTTAAAAGTATAAAGGTTAGTGTTGAAATTTAACGGTCGTTATTCAACCGGTTTACATAATTTTCATTGTTTAAATTGTGCAATAACGACAGAATAACGAACCTTTAAACCACTAACCGTACACTGAGAAACCAGTTCTAAGTGAAACCTAAGAAATTTTGAATATTGAAAATAAAAAACGACCAAATTAATTTAAATTTTGCGGTTATTATTCGAACAATGTAACAATATTATTTTTGGAATATTAAACGAGGTTAACAAATTGAATGTACATGTATTTATTTTTAAACAATGTTTGGTATACTCGTATCTATGTTGACTGTTGCACATTTTTACCTATGTTTTTTCTGTGTGTGGGTGTCTGTGTTTGCATTGTAGGCATACCAAATCAACCCACAACAAACCAAAAGAGCACGCCGCTGTTTCCGCCAATAAATTCTGTTTGTGCATTGAAAAAAAAAAATCAAGTAAACAGATTCGCGTTGTACGCCACCCGCGACGCCAACGCGCCATCCGATAACTCAAATAGACATTCAGACAGGGAGGCCTATAGTGATCAACGATGACGATGGCAGTGGCGATTGTTTGACAAATTCAATGAGGCGTTAAAATGCGTTTAAAATCGCGCTGCTTTTAAATGAAACCCGCCATTGGCAAAAAATAACAATAACAATAGCGACGGCTGCTGTCTTGGATTCGGTGGCTATTCAGCAGACGTAAAAGAAACACTTACAAAGTACTCAGCGCACTTGTCTTTAAATATGGGTCCGTTCGTCTGTTCGCTCTTCAGTCCAGCTGTCTCGATAATTTTGTACTCAAAGCACATATACACCACATATTCGACTTGGCTCACTGTCAATTGTTGACAGATTTGTTGAAATGTCAGCATTATCTTTAACCATTTTAGGTTTGAAGTTGTTTTAAATGTCAATCATTTGGTTTAGCGTTTGGCGCGCATTAACCTATCCCAATATATTTTATGTTGCTGATAATTTTAAAATATTCACAACAGCAAAAAATATATTCTTCTACGAAAATGGAAGATTCTTAAGTACAAAAATAAAATGGGATTCTACAGTCAATAAGTACAATAGTTTTGTGTTATTTAGTTTTAGAATGTTAGGTAAAATCAAAAGTAAAAAGAAATATGTCAGTAAACTAGAAATACGAAAAAACATTTTTCAAAATTGCGCTTCATATTAACATTTCGCATTAATTACTACTGCAATTCAATATTGAATGAAACGTATCAATGCAATACATCTAATGAACAAACCTTCTTTTCCTCCGTTTTATTTGCAATTTGTCCATATTCTGGCAGACACAAATTATACCAGCATTGAAATGAAATAAAATGAAATATCGAGAGAGTCTTTATTGACAGAGAAGCAAAACACACAAAACCAGGATGGTCGGATATTTGCAAAAACGATTGAAAAAACTTCAATATCAATTTAATTAAAATTTGTGTCAAGTTGTTTGGCATGTTAAATAATTACTTGTCTATTGCCCTGTCTCTCTAATAAAAGTCATGAGGTCTCTCTGAATTACTGATTGCATATTATTCCCTGTAAGCTGTTACTTCCCAAGGTATTTAAACCTCGTATTAGCTAAGGCTGGGCACTACTCGTCCTCTAGTCAGAATCTACATACGAGTATAGAGTCACCCTTTATACCTATTTTCAATAGATGTTTTTTAAAAACCCTGATACCATTTTCAAAGTGTATTTAAGTAACACAACACAGACCTCCTTTCTTTTCCTGCTGTATGGGTCCTAACAGTTTCTTATCCTGTCTATTACCCTAACAGTTTTTCCAGCATTCATCCCTGGTTATCTTCTCTTCCTTTTTCACCATGATTATTAATGTACCGCAAATGGTCAATTGTTCCGGACCAAAAATGGAACTGGCTGCGCCCCTTTTCTCAAATTTGTCTGCCTCCTTGTTACCAAAAAGGCAATTTTATTGGCACGACGTCGCGAGTTGGCCGAATGGGGACA